>JALIZH010018347.1:0-32408 GCA_030522465.1 Rhipicephalus appendiculatus | reverse complement strand
CTAATGCGAAGCAGCCAGGAAGGAGCAGATCATTCTTTACATAACTTGCATGTCAGTTTTACATGTTAGGACCCATCATTTATGTTCTTCATACAGTCACGTCGCGCAATACCAATTTTGGTGTATATCCAGCTAGCGAAGTGGACGCAAGCGCACCATGAGCGTGGCATGTAAATGGCGTTGTAGATGACATGCATGCCAAGATTTTCATGTTACCACCTGCCACTTATGTTCATTATACAGTCATGTCACTCAATGCCAAATTTGGTGTATTTCAAGCTACCGAAACGGCCGCGAGCATGCCATGAGCGTGGCATGCAAGTCATGTCGCACATGACAAGTCATGATTTTCATATTACCACTAGTTATTTATGTTCGTCATACAGTCACGTCACTCAATAACAAGTTTGGTGTATATCAAGGTAACGAAACGGCCGCGAGCGCGCCATGAGCGTGGCATGTAAATCATGTTGTTCATGGCATGCACGTCATTATTTGCATATTACCACCTGTCATTTATGTTCATCATACAGTCACGTCACTCAATCCCAAATTTGGTGTATATCAAGCTAACGAAACGGCCGCGAGCGTGCCATGAGCGTGGCATGTAAATCATACTTTTCATGACAAGTTAGTCATGATTTTCATGATATGACCAGCCAGTTATGTTCTTCATACGGTCATGTTATGCCGTACCAAATGTGGTATAAATCCCATTAACGATACGGCCAGGAGAGCACAAAGTCGTAGGCGGCTAGATAGATAGATAGATAGATAGATAGATAGATAGATAGATAGATAGATAGATAGATAGATAGATAGATAGATAGATAGATAGATAGATAGATAGATAGATAGATAGATAGATAGATAGATAGATACGCTCAAACTCGCCGAAGTTCGCTAAGAAATGCTTCGCATTTAAAACCTGAGGCAAAATTCATCGTCGTCAGTGACAGCATCAACAAAGTGCACGTAATGCGTTACAAGTGTGTAGCGGCGGGTACCGCGCTTTTCCGAATAATGACGAATAATGGCATAGTTGACTCTTCCCCTCTACAAAAATATTATGATGATTTGGGGCGTAGTGGGTACCATGCAAGTGTGCTTGTAGTAGTTGCCGCAGCAGTGTTTTAAACAGGCTTTAGAAAGACCGCTCTTCCAGCTTTCGCTGTGAGTGTGCTGCGCGTTCCGCGCAGGCCTGGCGGATTGTTTTTTTTTTTCTGACGGATGAACGGGCGGACACGCACGGATGAAGGGTCGGTCGGATGCATGGATGGACGGACGGACGGATGAACACCGACGGACGGACGGACACGGATGGAAGGATGGATGGACACGTACGGACGGCCGGTCGGATTGATGGACGGACGGACGGATGGACGAACGGGTGGTCGGATGGACGGACGGATGCGGACGGACGGACGGACAGAGAGACACACGAACGGATGGACGGACACAGACGGACGGACGTGAGCATGAGACATTAAAGGCTTTCGCCTTAAAACGCGGATATTAAGCGTTCGCATTGCCTTCCAGTACGCTGAAAGGCGCTGGGAGGGGCTCAAAACACTGCCCCGTTTTATTAGTCGTCTCTAGCGCCACAACAGACAAATGCAGTACATGTGACTGCATAAGTGTTCTTAAAAATGAATGGTCATGACATTTGGTATGCCAGCCTGTCGGTATAAATCAGGAGCAGGAGAATAACTGAGTTTTATCATCTCATTCCAGGAGAGTATGTAGGCGTTTCACTATCCCAGAGAAAGGTGGTGTATAAAGCAATTTCTCTGTCTCATTTCATACAGATTGAAGGGCGTATTTCAATCCATCTAATGGTTTTGCGAGAGTGAATGAAGGCTTTGAAGAATAAGTCGTCGGCTTTTTTTACTTCTTTGATGCCCTCATCATTTTTTTACAGTGGAGCGATAGTACTTTGTTTTTAGGGCCTCTGACTCCTTACCTCAAACGCTTATTAGAACTTGATAATGAATATGAGCTTCAGGAATAATTATTCTTCTTCGCAATATTTATTCTATACCGGTTTGCAACAGCGTGTTTGTCGTAATTTAGTTTACTAGGCATTTTAACAATGGATCTGTTAAAGCTTGACAAACCTTCTGTTTGCCTCGACATAAAAGTATCATATGAACAGCAGCTGCCTTGTCTGGCATCTCTCGTCGCCTAGCACAGCTGCGTCAAGCGCATTCAACGCAACACCTCTGTTGACGCGCGCTCTCGCCATCATCATCTGCTTCGCTGCCGGCGTGCGCTCTCACACTGGGCCGATTTATGGGATGCAATAACTTGGATGGGTGAGCGAACGAGTACAGAGAAAGATAGAAAGAGAGATAGATGAAAAGACAGATAAAAAGAGAAAGATATAAAAGAAGCAAAACAGAGAAAAGGAGATAGAAAGAGCGAAAAAATAGAGAAATAGAAAAGAAATGGGAAGAAATAAAAAAAGTTCCAACATAGAGAAATGGATGCAAAAACAGGTGGAAAGAAACAGATGCAAAAACAGAGATAGAAAAAAAAGAGAGCAAGACACAAAGAAAGAAAAAGAAAGGAAGAAATAGCAAAAAAAAAAATTGGTGATTAATAGACAGTTAAGGTAATAGATAATGATAACAAGAGCGTGAAGAACACAAAGAGATAAAGAGAACAAGAAATAAATTCACAGAAAGACAGAGAGATAGACAGAAGAGATAGAAAAAAAAAACAGAATGAAAGAGAGAAAAAAAGAAAGGCATGAAGAAAGAAAGACCAAAATAAACAGAAACACAGTAGGCCGCCCAGCTTGATTGGTTTCACTCTTGTGCCACTTGTGCAAGATGCACGAATTTTTAACAGGAGTGCTGTTTGTGCCAGCCGTCCATCGTAATCCGCGAACACGAAACTATCATAATCTTGAACGGGCACGCTGAATCTTCATCCTCTCTATCTTTTGCTTCGTTCACCGAACATGTGCGCGGGTTTGTAAGGTGTGGGTTGATAAACCACTAATGGGTGAGAAAACGATTACTGACGGAGATAAATAAAGAAAGAAACAAAGAGAAAAATGAATAAAGAGAAATTCCGGGCTTAAAAAAAAGGACAAGCTTACATTAAGCCGCGCAGGGCTTGAAACAGCGAAACTGGACGATTCTAAAGAGTAATCTCGTTGCTTCTAGCTTCTTTCTAGGCCTTAGCTAGGTGACACATGTTGTTTCTAGGTTGCTTCTAGGTCGTTGCTACGCTTTAGCTGTGTGATGCTAGGTTGTTTCTGCGTTTATTTTCAGCGCAGAAAGGTTCGAGTTAAAACACTGAGAGTGATAGACATGACACGGATGTCGAAACTTCAGAGACAGAAACTGCCGCTGAATCCAAGCGTTCGCACCTCTCATAGATCTATGGGCACGTCGCCGTTGGCGTACGCCTCCCATCGCTTCAGGGTCTTCTCGCAGCCGTCGTTGCCTTTCACGCAACCTAGTATTTTCTCTTGTACGCACTGGGTGTCTTCGGCTCTCCACGGTCTCCTCGCAGCCATTTCTTGTTGGACTAACTCTTTCTTTCTTCATATTTAGTGGGCCAATAGTGAGTAGTGGGATTTACCCAATTTCTGTGGCACATAGCCATTTATGACAGTTTTTTCGTGCGTAGGCCAAGGAACGATTCTCTAAAAAGCTTTGCAGTTAAAAAAATCACAGCATATCCACGGAGTGAATGATCATGAGTGGGCGAAGCTCCGGAGGTTCATCGGTAAGCCGTGAATCTTCGCCCAGTACATCATCAAAGACGTGACAAACACTGTGTGTATATATATACAATAAATTTTATTTATTCGTAAATGGTAGCTAGACGTGGCTTCCGGTCCCCCTTCATTATAACGGCTTTATGGTCGGTGAAGTGGAGGGATAGGGGTTCTTGGATGGGTCGTAGTGGGATGTTTGCAACGACGAGATCGATGCAGGTTCCTCGGATGGTTGTAGGTTGCATTTCGTCGAACGATATGAACCTCATGAACCTCACGCCCTCATTGTTCTACAGTGTCTGGTTCGCATAGTGGGTGCTTCCCGACATCATGTAAGGGACCGGACGCGGGAGGGACGGACACAGCCCCTGGAGCATAAGATGCTTCGCATCTAATACAACAGGAGAGACATGAGACTGAGAGAGAATCAAAGAAAGAGAGATATGTGTATCGACGGAAAGAGGAAGACATGGAAACAAAGCGGAAGCGAGAAATGGAGAGAGAGAGAGAGAGAGAGAGAAAGAAAAGAAAGTTAGAAGGAGCGAGAATGAGAAAAAAAACTGCATATTGAGAGAAATTTAGAGATAGAAATAACAGAGACATAGATGAAGAAAAGGCAGAGGAAAGAGAGAAAAATAAAAAAAAGAAGAGTGGAAGAATGAAAATTAACAATAAAGAGTAATAAAGAAAAGCGTTCAGCTCCGTCCTGCTTTCAGTCTCAGCGCAAATATTGCTAAGCTGAATTATTTTTTTCATCTCGGGAAATTATGCTTAAGCGCAAAACAGAGCACTGCGTATTAAACTGTAATAATTTTCAAAGAGTTGCTGGCTTTAAAATATGAAATTGTTTCCAGCGTTTATGTTATGATATATGCATCCTAAGTGATGTGATAAATTGTGGACTGTTTGAGTGACTACTGAGATTTCACCGCAGTTTATGTGTCAGATAACATCTATATAATTTGCAGAGTCTGAGCGAATCCCTTTTAATTTGCACATTATGAATGATTACCCAATATGCTATAAAATCAGCATCCAATAACGAATGTATGGTATGTAACGGATTTACCATAAAAAGGAAATATGACTTCGTATACGTAAGCGTTTGATGAGATGACGTGGTATTATGGTGCTGCGAATGCTGCGCGGCTTTAGCGGGTATTTTCAAAGAGAATTTTTGAGAGGCGATGGTACATCGAAGGTAAATGCAGAGCGCCACATCTGCAATTTTCTGCTTTTGCTCGAAGTGCTGTTTTTGTAAGCCGCAAATACACCATTCAAGGATGCTCTCAACTCGGTGTGTTGTTCCAGAAAATGTCAAAGATCTTTAGGCTCATTTATTATTGATATTTCAAGAACGTCCTTAATATTCCGATGGCATCTTTAAGGAACGTTTGACCTTCAACGTACGTCAAATAATACTTTGCTCCCTGAATCTTTATGGAGCACATTGTTTAAAACGATCGTCTTTAATGAAGCTACTTCAACTAATACTCTACCGCTGAACTGCCACTCCCCCCTGTTCAGGAAAGTTAAGTAAAGTTCGGCTGCTGGTGGGAGTACCTTTCAGTTCAAAAGAAACAAAACAGCATACAAATGCACTGGCATTCCACTAACGTCGTCGCTGACGTTAGACTGATCGTCTAGGCAAATAGTGTGGAGTTCAATTTGAAATTCACTTCCGATTTGCTGAGGAGAAGACTCTTTGACTTCGGAAGATTGTGACCACAGCTGCTCTTACAGGCGCTCGTACATGGGCAGGCTATGGGGACACAGTAGAGCAGGCAGGGGTTCATTAACCCTTGCACATGTAGCCGTGCGCAGCTGAGTCATCTTGGTGGAAAACAAAAGCCTAGCGGTTGAGAGCACGCTAGGTTTCTCACCTTCTCAGGGCCCCTAGCAAAAGCTACCCACCCCTTCTGCTTCAAGTAGGCGACACGGCTAGCATTACTCAGCCAAAGCAAATCCGCGTTCGCTTTCCTCATTGCCGTTGCCAATTTTTAATAGATGCGAAGCATTTCTTAGCGAACTTCCCATTACTACCCATTACATAGTATGCACTAAGTGATTGAAGTACGCAGTAGGGGCGGGATATAGCTATCGCGTTCAACTCTTAAAAGGCCAAGTTTAAGGGTCCCCCAATTTTTTTCACTTTTAAATGCGAAGCATTTCTTAGCGAACTTCGGCGACTTTGAGCGTATCTATCTATCTATCTATCTATCTATCTATCTATCTATCTATCTATCTATCTATCTATCTATCTATCTATCTATCTATCTATCTATCTATCTATCTATCTATCTATCTATCTATCTATCTATCTATCTATCTATCTATCTATCTATCTATCTATCTATCTATCTATCCGCCAACGTCTGAATGCTCTGCTTATCGCCCCCTTAACTTGGGGTGGACCAAAATTAGTATGGTAGGGTAAGAGGGTTTGACAAATATGTCTGTCTGATCGTGACATGAATAACATGAAAATTATGTCGTGTACGTTGGAGCGATGCAGAACTATCGATACCATTATCGAACTCTTGGTGGTAGAATAAACTGTCGATAGCGCTATGGATTGTGAATTTGTTAGTACAGAAGCAATAGCGTAATATTGTCACGTGGTCGTGACGTCGACGAAGGCAACAGTCGGCGAGTTAAAGAAGAAACTCTTTATTTTGGCAGAACTTGTGGCCGGGAAACTGAAGGTCAGACTACAGCAATGCACGCTGCACTGAGAGCGGCGAACAGAGCGTCGGCCGTCGATAATCTGATCATCGCTGGAACGTACCGGCTTTTATACATCACGCGTCGAAAATTCTAGCCTGATCACTGGTCGTCGTGCAAGCTCTGGAATAAGCTTGAGTGTTCGCGTCTTGCGCGCAATCTTAACACAACGATCTACAATAATCGTGAAGCTTCTCGAACAATCAGCCGCTGTTTGCGCTGGGCATGCGGACAGTCTTTGTGGGCGAAAACCGAGTACAACAAGAATGAAAATAAGAAACGCGCGTGGCAATGCCCCCCTCTGAAAAAGCATCGTCCTGATGCTTAAAAAGAACACGGGGGGAAAAATACATGCAACAAGAAATCACAGGAATACAGAAAGAAATTACAATAATAAAGCAATAAGTCCAGTCGTCAGGTTCGCAAACTCGCGTAATACGGCTTGAGGCGCACGACATGGACTACTTCAGGTCGCGCACGACGATGTTGAGAGTTCGTAACGCCGTCCGCGACGACCTCGTAGTCCAGAGTACCGAGACGTCGAAGCACCTTGTATGGCCCGAAGTAACGCCGAAGAAGTTTTTCACTGAGTCCACGTCGACGTATCGGTGTCCACACCCAGACGCGGTCGCCGGGCTGGTATTCCACGAATCGTCGTCGAAGATTGTAGCGGCGGCTGTCAGTCGTCTGCTGATTCTGATGCGCAGCCGGGCGAGCTGTCGGGCTTCTTCAGCGCGCTGAAGGTAGCTGGTGATGTCAAGGTTTTCTTCGTCAGCGACGTTGGGCAGCATGTCGTCGAGCGTCGTTGCCGGGTTCCTTCCGTAGACCAACTTGTACGGCGTCATCTGTGTCGTCTCCTGCATGGCCGCGTTGTAGGCGAAGGTCACGTACGGGAGGATTGCATCCCACGTCTTGTGCTCGACGTCGACGTACATGGCCAGCATGTCCGCGATGGTCTTGTTTAGACGCTCGGTGAGACCATTGGTCTGTGGGTGGTAGGCGGTGGTCCGGCGGTGGCTTGTGTGGCTGTACCTCAAGATCGCCTGAGTTAACTCCGCTGTAAATGCCGTGCCTCTGTCGGCAATGAGCACCTCCGGGGCGCCATGACGCAGGACGATGTTCTCGACGAAGAGCTTTGCTACCTCGGCGGCGCTGCCTTTGGGCAAGGCCCTTGTTTCGGCGTAGCGGGTGAGGTAGTCGGTAGCCACGACGATCCACTTGTTTCCTTCAGCCGACGTCGGGAACGGACCCAGTAAATCCATGCTGATTTGCTGGAACGGCCGGCGAGGTGGCTCGATGGGCTGCAGAAGTCCCGCTGGCCTTGTCGGCGGTGTCTTACGTCGCTGGTAGTCCCGGCATGTCCTCACGTAACGAGCGACGTCGGCGGTAAGGCGCGACCAGTAGTACTTTTCCTGTGTTCTTGCAAGCGTGCGCGAAAAGCCGAGGTGGCCAGCCGCTGGGTCGTCGTGCAGGGCCTGCAGAATTTCTGGTCGCAGATCCGAAGGTACAACGATGAGGTAGCTGGCTCGGGCTGGGGAGAAGTTCTTCTTTACGAGGACGTTGTTTCTCAAAGAAAATGACGTCAATCCTCGCCTGAATACTTTTGGGACGACGGTGGTCCTGCCCTCTAGGTATTCCATTAGGCCCCTCAGTTCCGGGTCTTCTCGCTGTCGATCGGCGAAGTCGTCGGTACGTATGGTTCCCAAAATGTAGTCATCATCCTGGTCGTCCTGCGGCGGTGGGTCGACGGGGGCACGAGACAGACAGACGGCGTCGGAGTGTTTCCTTCCGGACTTATATACGACGGTAATGTCGAATTCTTGAAGTCTTAGGCTCCACCATGCGAGACGACCTGAAGGGTCCTTCAAGTTAGCTAGCCAACACAGGGCGTGGTGGTCACGCACAACTTTGAAAGATCTGCCGTAGAGGTAGGGGCGAAATTTTGACGTAGCCCAGATGATGGCAAGACACTCCTTTTCTGTTGTGGAATAGTTGGCTTCTGCCTTGGATAGAGACCGGCTAGCATAACTGATAACCCTTTCAAGTCCGTCAGTCCTCTGCACTAGGACGGCTCCGAGCCCCACACTGCTGGCGTCGGTGTGGATTTCCGTGTCGGCGTATTCGTCGAAGTGCGCAAGTATCGGCGGCGTCTGCAAGCGTCGTTTGAGTTCTTGAAATGCTTCTACTTGTGCCGTTTCCCACTTAAAGTCCACGTCGGTTTTAGTGAGATAGGTTAGCGGCGCGGCGATACGTGAAAAGTCCTTGACGAAGCGTCTGTAGTGAGCGCACAAGCCGACAAATCGGCGCACGGCTTTCTTGTCGGTGGGTGGCGGGAAAGTGGCGATAGCAGCTGTTTTCTGCGGGTCTGGGCGCACTCCCGTCTTGCTGATCACGTGACCCAAAAACAGAAGCTTCTCTTACGCGAAGCGGCACTTTTTCTGGCTTCAGGGTCAGCCCGGAGTTCTTGATGGCTTGAAGTACGGATTGGAGGCGCTGGAGGTGTTCGTCGAAGTTCGAGGAAAACACAACGACGTCGTCCAAGTAAACAAGGCAAGTTTGCCACTTCAGTCCCGCCAGTACTGTATCCATGACACGTTGGAAAGTTGCAGGTGCCGAGCAAAGGCCAAAGGGCATGACTTTGAACTCGAAGAGGCCGTCTGGTGTTATAAAGGCAATTTTCTCTCGGTCCCTCTCGTCGACTTCGATTTGCCAATAGCCGGTTTTGAGGTCCATCGACGAAAAATATTTCGCGTTGTGGAGTCGGTCCAGGGCGTCGTCTATCCGTGGGAGAAGATACACGTCCTTCTTCGTGATTTTGTTCAGGCGGCGATAGTCGACGCAGAAGCGTAGGGTTCCGTCCTTCTTCTTCACTAAAACCACGGGTGACGCCCACGGACTCTTGGACGGCTGAATGATGTCGTCGTGTAGCATTTCGTCGACTTGTTTTTTCACGGCCTCACGTTCGCGCGTAGAAACTCGGTACGGGCTCTGTCGAACTGGTCGGGCACTTTCTTCTGTTATGATGCGATGTTTCGCAATTGGGGTCTGTCGAATTCTTGACGACGCCGAGAAGCAGTCCTTGAATTGCATGAGTAGAGCTTTGAGCTGGTCTTGCTTGGCCTTCGTAAGGCTCGGGTTGATGTCGAAATCGGGTTGGGGACTTCGATTCGTCGAAGCAGGTTCGGCAGCATCGAAGAGGGCGAAATCATTGCTTGCGGCCACGCATTCGTCGATGTAGGCGACCGTCGTACCAATGTTGAGGTGCCTGTATTCGTGGCTGAAGTTTGTCAGCACTACCTTTGCTTTACCGTCACGCAGCTCAGCTATACCTCTTGCGACGCAAATTTGACGGTTCAGGAGTAGGTGCTGATCGCCCTCGATGACGCCTTCAAGGTTCGCAGGGTTTTCGGTGCCGACGGAAATAATGACGCTGGAGAGCGGCGGAACGGTCACCTGCTCTTCTATCACATTCAATGCATGGTTCCCTGGCGTCGCGAGGTGTGGGAGCGCCTTGTCTGAGGTTAGTGTTATCGACTCAGACCTTAGGTCGATGACGGCGCCGCGGTCACTTAGGAAGTCCATTCCAAGTATCACATCCCTGGAGCAGTTTTGTAGGATTACAAAGTTCGCAGGATAAGTCCGGTTACTGACGGTGACTCTTGCCGTGCAGACTCCAATCGGCGTTATCAGGTGGCCTCCAGCTGTCCGGATTTCGGGTCCACTCCAAGCGGTCTTTACCTTCTTCAGCTTGGCGGCGAATGGCCCACTGACGACGGAATAGTCGGCCCCAGTGTCGACGAGAGCGGTCACGCCGTGGCCGTCGATAAGAACGTCGAGGTCGCTAGTTCGTCGTCTCGCGTTGCGGTTAGGTCGCGGCGTCGGGTCACGGCTGCGTCGGTTTTTTCCGCTGGTTCCACGTTGCGTAGTGATGTCTTCTTCGGGCTGCGAAGTTTCCACGCCAGGGCCTCGTTTGTCTTGCGACGGGTTCTTTAGATTTCGTTGCGGCATCGTCGTCGGCGGCGGCGGAGGATCTTCGGTAGTTCGTCGTACAGCAACCGCACCTCCATCGGTTGCTGCCCTTACTTTTCCGAGTAAGGGCTAGGGAGATCGGCCACGGTTTTGGGCCAGCGTACTGCCGGCGGTGCGGTGACATGTAGCGGCCAGGCGACGGCGAGCGGGATGGTCTTCGGGGTGTCCACTGAGCTCCTGCGAGGTAGTCGGCGATGTCGCGTGGCCTTTCACCCCGCTGTGGGACGCGGCGCGTCGATGGCGAAACCACGCAGTCCCATCTGGCGGTACTGGCAGCGGCGGTAGGTGTGGCCAGCTTCTCCGCGGTGATAGCACAGTGGGCGGTGGTCAGGGGCGCGCCAAACGTCGGTCTTTCTCGGAGCGTTGCGCTGGCCGGCGGGTAGACGGTATGGCGTCGGTGGTGGTGGCGGCGGCGTCTGGCGGCGGAACTGCGGCGGTGCGAAGCCTTCACGTGGGCGTGGTGGTGGAGCGTTACGACGCGCTGCAGCAGCGTAGCTAATAGCTTGCGGTTGCTGCTCTGCTAGCTGAGGAACACCCAGAGATTGCTGGATCTCCTGGCGCACGACGTCAGCGAGAGAATCCCCTTGAGGTTGGGAGGATGGTAATAGCTTACGCAGTTCTTCCCTAATTATGGCCCTGATGGTCTCGCGCAGGTCGTCGGATTGCAGTGCGTGACTCTCTCCGTAGATCGTTAAGGGAATCCGCCGGTTGTACTGCGTCGCACGCATTTCAAGGGCCTTCTCGATCGTCGTGGCCTCTGAGACGAATTCCATGACCGTCCTGGGTGGGTTGCGTACAAGGCCGGCAAATAGTTCCTGCTTGATACCCCGCATCAGGAAGCGGATCTTCTTCTCCTCGGGCATAGCGGGGTCTGCATGACGGAACAGGCGAGTCATTTCTTCAGTGTACATTCCGATATTCTCGTTGGGGAGCTGTACACGGGTTTACAAAAGTGTTTCAGCCCTTTCTTTCCGGGCGATGCTAGTGAAGGTGTTCCTAAATCCGGAGCGGAAGAGGTCCCATGATGTGAGCGAGGACTCTCGATTCTCATACCAGGTCCTTGCGCCGTCTTGAAGGGCGAAGTAGACGTAGCGGAGCTTCTCGTCGCAGTCCCAGTTGTTGAACGTGGCGACCCGCTCGTATTCCTCCAGCCAGCTTTCTGGATCCTCACATGGTGAACCGCGAAAAGTCGGCGGCTCCTTCGGCTGCCGGAGCAGGACGGGCGCAGGCGGCACAGGGGCTGTCATCGTCGCTGCCGTTGAGGTCGAAGTCTTGGTTTGCCTGGTGTTTTCAGTAAGAAGCCCGTACTCTGGCTCGAGGCCCCTCTGCCTGCGGCTGCTTCGACTTTCCGGGTTGTCCTTTCTGTCGTCTTCCTCGCGGGTTTGGCTTGGGTCAGTACCTCGCGGGGGCGTCCGGAGCATGGACGAAGCAGCACCTCCACCAGATGTCACGTGGTCGTGACGTCGACGAAGGCAACAGTCGGCAAGTTAAAGAAGAAACTCTTTATTTTGGCCAAACTTGTGGCCGGGAAACTGAAGGTCAGACTACAGCAATGCGCACTGCACTGAGAGCGGCGAACAGAGCGTCGGCCGTCGATAATCTGATCATCGCTGGAACGTACCGGCTTTTATACATCACGCGTCGAACATTCTAGCCTTATCACTGGTCGTCGTGCAAGCTCTGGAATAAGCTAGAGTGTTCGCGCCTTGCGCGCAATCTTAACACAACGATCTGCAATAATCGTGAAGCTTCTAGAACAGGGGTCTCAAACTCACCTTAGCCAGCGGGCCGCAGTCACGCAATTCAGTCCAGCAAGGGCCGGGGTAGTGTTAAAAGCTGGGGGGGCGGGGGGGGGGGTAAGTTTGAACAATTTGCCAGCAAACGTTGTCATTTGAAAGAAAACTGTCCCATATCTCATATACAGGTCATTTCTGAAGGGGACTGATTTGGTGCCAGGATTCCAAAATTTTGTCGATACCGATCTCCAAAACGCCACAAATCTGGGCGCCGATTCTGAAATCTAATTTTTGTTTCACGGTTATGTTTCAAAACAATGTGAACACACTGGATGCCTCACGAAGACAATGCCTTAAACCAGTGATGTCTGTGTGGCCCACGAGCGTACTTAGTAAGAAAATATCAACAATGTGGGGCGAAGACAGTCATGTGCTGGCCGCGGGGCCGCAACTGAGAGCCTCGCGGGCCGCATGCGGCCCGCGGGCCGCGTGTTTGAGACCCCTGTTCTAGAACAATCAGCCGCGGTTTGCGCTGGGCATGCGGACAGTCTTTGTGGGCGAAAACAGAGTACAACAAGAATGAAAATAAGAAACGCGCGTGGCAATATAAACCGCGCGGAACTCATCGCAGCATAAAATTCGTTCCTCCAAGTGCGTGGTAAAGGGTGCAGCAAGAAGAGCAAGGCTTAGGGGCATGAAAATTGGCATGCCTTGTGTTCTTTAACCAGAATGCTTGGCTGACCCATGATAATTAATTTGAACTGTTCAACTGTAGCAGAAAAAAAGCCGTTACGACCTGAAGGTCGCGGGACCGAATCCTGGCCGGGGCGGTCGCATATCTGTTGGAGGCGAATGTTTTTCAGGCCCGTGTTCTGACACAGGAGCACTGACACAAAAAATTGCGCTTTGTTTTTTTTTTATTATTATTCAATAGGTAGCTAATGACCCACTTATCGCGGCTGTAAAACTCGTTTGCCGCGAGTGCACGACGGTTATTTATTCAGACGTTTTTAGAGCGCCCAGTCACAGTTTCGGTTTCAACGACCACACATGCCAGGCAGGAGCACTTTCGGTGGCTAGGTAAACACAGCTGACCATGTGACCACGCAAAACTGCGACGTGGGCGCTGCGCGCGAGCGGTCGCGAGCGGGTGCTGCACTGACAACAAACAAAAACTTGTTACATAGGGTTTTTTAACTGACACCGCATTGATGTCGGTGCCGTGAGGTGCTCCGCCTCTCGCTCAGTCACGCGGCGTGCACTTTAAAATAGATTTTAAATATCTTCTAGGCCATATTTACCCTTGATATTTCGTAGATGTTGTGCATGTCTCCACATAAACCTATGTCACGCATTATCTTGCCTTCGAAATTTTGTGTTAGTGCTCCTTTCGGTTCATGTTAAAGAACCCCAAGTTAAAGAACCCCCCCCCCCAATCATGATGATATCATGATTTTCGGAGGTTAAACCGCAACAATTATTAACAATTATTATTACGAAGGGGTTACATATGCTGAAATGCTGAAACTAAGTGGGCTCACATTTATATTGCATTATCTGCTTCGAAAGTAAAAATGTCATTTAGTAATTGTTGGCATATTTACGTCCCATCAAACATAAGAATTACTAAGTTTGTTAATTGTAAAATGTAGCTGATTGCTGTTGAATCTGAATTTTTAAATGGACGTGAACCAGAATTTTTCCTGCGAAAATGATTCACATCTTTCGCCTAAATATCCTGATAAACATACCGAGTATTGCTGACAGTAGGCTATCGTGACTGTCTTGGCAATATTGGCAGCCAGTAATGGCATAATTATTTCCAACAATATCAACAGTATTACACGTAGTAATGCTAACAATAGCACTATCGATGGCACTCGCGGTATTGCTATGAATAGTTCATTGATAGTAGTACCATTCATAGATTCCTTACGCTATCGAAAGCTTAAAAAAATATCGATGCTATCCATAGTCCTTTTACCAATAGTTCTGCATCGCTAGTACGTCGTCAAACCTTCTCCTCCCGCCACGCATGGCACATACCCGTATAACACGGGCCGCGGTATGTGCGTATGCGCCACATTCGATTGACAGTTTATATCTACCCAAGAACGGCGAGAACAGGTATTCGTAATTGAAATGCGAGAGCGTTAGTCAACATCGGCAGCGTTCACCCAACGAATGAAACGAATAAATATCGAGGTCCCAAGTATTCTGCGCGGAAATCAAGCAATCTACCACAGATCCACGCCAAGTCTCGAAACTGCTTTGGAAAAAAAAAAACCCTGCGCAACCGTAATGTTGGTGCAACGCTACATATCAGCTTACATATCAGCTTACCGCTTCTTGTGTTGGTAACACTCGTGTTCCTTTCGGCATTGTTACGTAACTGTAAACAACCCGTGATATAAAACATACGAGACTATTGATCATACGTCTGTGCCTACATCTGTACATACATTTAGCGTCATTGTGTAACGTTTCTCTCAATAAAAGGAATTACACCACAGTCACCTTTCTTCCGCAGGCTTCGAATAACAGCGATTGCCTTGGCACGTCGGATCTGCCGAAGTACAACGGATGAAAATATTGCAACATTGCAAGTGACGCACAGTGAATGTACTGAGAAACAAGCAACGGTGTTTTTCTTATTTTAGTTGAGAAATGTTTGATCGACACTGAAGACTGTCGCTACAAAATACCAAAACATGGCTAGCGGATACCTTTTTGTGAAGTCACGATGTGAGAATAACACGCATACCCGAAAGGTCTGGGACATCTGGGAACGTAATTATGTTTTTTGAACACATCAGTTTAAGAAAAGCACGCCGAGATTTGTCCGATGCCGTATTATTCATCAATGAGACTGAGCTCCTCGCAATGTAACTAGTGTGCAGTGCACAATCATCCGTAGAGGCAACAACGAAGTCTCTCCTGAGCACTTTAACTTGTACATCCAGCACCCTCCACGAGATCACAAACAAGCTGGTGAGTCTCCTCAATGTATCTACCACCTAACTGCCATTTCAGCCTTCGAGGGTTTGACACTGATGTCGATAAGCTACTCGAATCGTGCGGTGTTGTCGGCGATGTGAGTGCCCACATGTTCTGGGACAACTCGCATTTTGGCACAGGATGCAGTACAAAAGAAAACTTACTCCAGTCTTTTTTTCGCAGTTTTACTAAATAAACAACCAACTGAGCACATTATTGCCGTACATAACATTACTGCGGAGGTTTGCTAATCAATTCGGCATAAATAATGGTGTCAGAAACTCCATTTTTTTACTAAAATAAAAATGAATAATGAACGAGTCGTTCTCTTTTTGGAAACAGTTACCCCGTTCGACGTTAATGATAGAAGAAAAGGAAAATTGACGAACAAAAATTGGAGGAAGCTTGAGCTTTGCCTTCAAGGCTAGGTTGCGATAGCGTGATCGCGCCTCGTGCGCATCGGCTTCTGAGCTCTTAACCTGCTTCGGTTCTCGGTGCATGTCTCAACCGTGCCGTAAGGAAACGAACGACTGTTCGCGTAACATCGGCCGTTTCAAAGTATCATTGAATGCCTATTGCAAGCGCAGTTATTAAGTGCCCACTACGCCATGTGCCCACTACGCCATAATTATTTCTTTTGCGAATCAGCAAATGGCCCACCACGCGTCAATAGGGCAACACGCGAACTTACGCAGTCATTCACTTTGTTGGTGGTTCTGCTGCTGATGATGATTAAATATGTATGAGCGTCCTAAATTGTGGGGCTTTAAAACACCCACTCGGGGGTAAATTCACATCTTTTGACGCCTGGCGCAATTCTACGCTTCTGCCACGCAGTATATAATGTGTTAAGAAGACTCCTACCACATGATATTCATATAGCGTTTTTGTCCTAAGCAGTTCCAACGAATCTCGTGCGTATGTGGTGGAAACATCCGCTTACCACGCAGACGGCCTGGGTTCGATCCTCACTTAAAATGAATGAATGAATGAATAAATCAACTTTATTGAAAAGCGAGTCCGGCGGTTTCCTTCGAGCGAGGCAGGAAGGAATTTTTATTATTTGTTTTATTAACACGAAAGTGTTTTATGCCGGGGTCCATCAAGACTTCAGTGACGTATTTCCGTCACGGAAATGACGTAGAAAAAATGTACACGATCAGATGTCAAAGAAAAATAAATAAAGCGCCATAAACCTGATATGTTGCCGGGGGGCATCCAACATCATCCCTATCAAGTCAGTTTGTTCTCAGCGTTGTCTTTAAAACTTGCAACAGTCGCAAAACAAACGTCTACGACAATCAGCCACTTGACGGTTTGATGCCAAGAAAGGTTTCGTTGTTATTGTTTGCTTGTTTTTCAAGCGAGAAAGCGACACAAGAACACGTGAAAAAAGAACTTGGCCGCGTATCTGTGTGCTTCGCTGCAAATGTCGTCGAAAGACGATAGTCTTCTGCCGGCCGTACTACTATGTTTCGCCTTGCCTCAGACAGCGCCTCCTCTATGATGAATCGGCCGCGTCTGGCTGGCATTGATAAAATAGAGGAGGCGTTGCGTGAGATATGGACGCCCTCTGGCAGTAGTGTCGGGAAATATGAGCTTGTGTAGAACCCAGGGCCACTGCCAGCGGCAGCACCATATCGTCGGCAGAGAGCTTTTAGATGCGAAGCAGCTTAGAGCGGAGTTCAATCCGGTGGTGGTGTGCGTCCTGACCACCCTTACTGCGCATGCGCCTACTCTCTCTCCCACTTTCCTTCTTTACGCAGGTGTTCGGGTCGCCTTCTCTCCTCCCTCCGCGCTGCAGCCTCTAAACCCACTCCCTCCTCCGTTTCATATAAGCGCGTGCGCTCGGTCATGGAAGTCTCGCTTGAATCGTGCGGTTGCTCCGTCGGTTCCCAGTCGCTGCAGTGGTCTAGGAAGCCTCGCTACCCTCGCCGCAGACTCGCGTTTTCTCTCTGTAGCGGAAGCGGTAGCTCGACGCTGACGGTTGGCTTCGACGGCCGAGTGAACGTAAACGGAAACTTGGTGTGCACCCCCCATGCTGCTTCGCATCCCCTCATGGTTCCCTTTAGTGGGCGATGGTGTAATTTTTTTCGTGCGTAGCGTCGCACCTCATGCATAGCGTCGCATTTTCAGCGCAACCTAAGAAACACTAGGGTGTCTTTAGAGTTAAGTATCTGTGTATTTTGTGATAAAGTAACACACCTCCTGATGCTTATGTACTAATATTGTGCCTCAGATATTTGTTTTTTGATCGACAATGTTCACAAGTATGAACGCCAACACCAGTTGAAGATTGCTAGGCGTTCAGGAAGTGATTAAACTTTGGCCGGGTGGCTGAATCGAGGGACAGAAAGACGCACAGACAGACAGAAAAAAATTTCTGCGTTTAAGTATCCCAAGAAAGACTATCGTCTTTAAATAGATTTGAAGGACACTTTGTACATTCCCGAAGCGTGTACGGCGAAAGCGTGTGGCCATTCGACTGATTACGCCATGTCTTAGGCGACGCATTATCACTCGGATCTGTTTATTTGTACTAGGTGCACAGCACCACGACCTCGTAATTTGCAAGAATTGCATTTCCCTCCACTGTGATTGTTAATAGTCATAGCTCAGTACAGAATGAAGCCTGCCTTATAGTTTGTATTCGAGGCTATATGCAGCAACTTTGCTATGCAAGATAAAATGCTATCAGGCAATGTTATAAATCATCACCTTTGAAAAAAAAAAGATAAGGTGCAAGTACGTAAGCTTATTCGCATATTACTTTAAATGTTCATTCAGAGTTTTTGGTAAAATGTCGTCGTAAAAAGTCTCTGCCACCTAGACCCGTGACTGGCATGCTTTCTGGAAGATATGAGTCCAAGTGTCTATACTCCACAAATGATGAGTAAGTAGAGCCCTCCCTTGCGAGGGCTCTACTTACTCTACTCATTTGTTGCCGGATTTTGTTGTAGCTATTTTTTTTACTCTGACATTTCTGATTGTACACATGTTTTCGTTTTCAACCTATTTATCGTGAATAAGAGCTTTGTTTAGAGCGAGTTCAATAACCAGAACACTGTGTTTTACTGGAGAACAAAGTCTGACTTGTGAGACACAAATATAAAAACAAGTGACCTTAAAGCTGTAGACCTGGACGCCAATGAGCGGTGTCTAGTATAAAATGTGCATTAGCTACTGCAGGTTATCCACGGTTCGAGGCAGGGCCACGTGAACTGGACGAGCTAATGTAAGTTACATTTCTTCGTTTCAGTGGCAGTACTTTTACCACACCTGTTCAACTGAGGACAGAATATAAATTTGACAATTATGGTGCGCCGGAACATCTCCTAAGGTGGAGTAAACCAGCTGGGCATCAACGAAGAAAGATTGATATTATCACGTTATGTGGTGACTCGTAGAGCAGGACTTGAAATCGGTCTTGGGGCAATCACTTTATTTGGGCAGAACTATGGCCCTAAACCGGCGGCGGTAACATCCGACAGGCGGATCTGCCGCTTCGGTGTGAGTCGCAAGAAAGCATGCTCGCGGGACGGCACTGCGCGCTGTTTATACCCGGCAGTGTTCAGGCTGGCACCCCTTACCAACACTTCAAGTCTACAGCAGGGAACGCCATACCATATTGCAGGCATCACCATACTACGCACCTACTTTTACGCATGTGAAAACAAGAGACACAAATTATAACAGCGCAGGTCACCCTCATACAAGCGGTCTGGCTTTAATGCAGTTGTCAGTGAAGGAGCGCACGTCTTCTTTAGCTTTATTTTCTGCGCGCAGTTAAGATGCTAGTTTCTATTATTCTTTATTGCAGCGCCATTTGAGGGAAAATATTCTTGCAGTGGGTCTAATAAATCTGCGCTATTTGACAAATAGTATCACATCAAAACGGTATCGCATGCTCTTCCGGGAGTTCTAACGTGAAGTTCATGTCTTACGCTTTCTGATGAGACACTGGCACGACGTCGATCGCGACATCCTGAAGCTCTTCAACTGAACTGGTCTTCACCCACCTAGAGGAATGTAACTACAAGCCTTTCCAGTTTTACAAAGTTGCTGGCACTGACCGGAAAATTGAGCTTTTTGAGAAGAAAAGTTGTGACTGATGGAGCTAGAAATACGTTTCGCTAGACGTATTTGCAGGTTTGCTATATAAGGTGATGCAGCTGCTACGCATTCATCGACAGCGCACTAGCACAGAATGACTTTTAGGTAATGAGCCTTCGTCTGAGCATCAGTATTACTCGCGGACTGCTTGAAATTTCGGCAAGCAGATTTTTTCTGTAGCGTTACCGTGACGACCTTTTAGTCTGAGCAATGGCTTGAGCACAAGTTACAATAGGATCATAAGAGCCATTCTCGCTCCGTCTTTGCAGCACAGAATGTTGTGAGACGGGGTATTGGACAGAAGTGATTTTTACATCACGTTGCATCTTTACTTCATTTTTTATACTTAATGTATATTTCGGTAAGATGTCACGCTTTATGGCAAACGATTATTTAATCGTTTTTTAACTTGTTCGGTAATGGAATGCAGGGTGCTAGTTTTTTAAGAAGGACTCAGTGGTGCTTTATTTCCCAGCAGACGTTCATAGTCGTTTTGTTTTCTTTCTTCCAGCATAAACTAAAATTGTGAAGGATGAAGATACTTATTTCTTGTATCTTCTTGGTCTCGTATCCAGCGTTTTGTTGTAGTGAAAGTAAGTATATATTCTGTTAGCATAGTTCAAGGCTTCATGAACATGTAATATGTGCTGGTGTAAAGAAGGTCAGGATAATGTTCTTATCGCAAAATCTGATTGCTTATTCACAAGGTTGCGTAGGGAAAAACGTGTTTGTTCAACCAAGGTAACAATAATTTCTTGGCTTTATTACTCTTAAAATTGTGAAGTCAACATTCTACTTTGGCATCACGTTCAGTTTCACGTTTAAACATTGCGTGAATCAAACTTTTAACCGCGACTTTAGGCACATCATCTATTTTGAAATTTCTTCGAAGAGCAATTCACTTGAGAGTGAATGATTGATGTGTGTTTCGAGTTAGTCACCGGCATGAACAAAGTGGCACCTTTGTTCATTTTCCGTTACCACTACATTTGTAGCTATTTCTAAGAAACACTTCCGCTGATTCATTTGTTAGAAACATGTGCACTTTTTGCTCTACCGAGCGTGTAGATGGATGACACCTTTGTTTTGAATTGACGTGTATACTGAGGAACAATTTGTATTTTACCAATCTATATAAGACATATCCAAGCTGACATGTTGACCTGACAAAATAATATATTATCAATATGAGTCTCAGAGTCTGAAGGTAGAAGAAAATAATTTCTGACCTATCCTGACGCGTGTTCCAGGAAAAAAAAGGTTTTAGTTACTTGTAGTCGTCTTTCAGGGCATCTAATTAAAAATATAGGGCTATTGTGGACAAAAAATATGTGGACATGAGAAATGAATGTCAACTCGCCCACTTACATATCTTAAATGGACGCCACTTTACGTGTAACACGAATAGCTTTTACCGCCAGCAAAATATTACTTGATATATCCCGTCATAGCCAATGATACGGAGTGACGCTTTCGAAGAACGGTGTCTCACGCGCATGTCCCGCATCACAAAGGTTCTATGTAGAAAATAATGTGCTGAGGTCTGCCACTCATCCGATGTGAAAAAAGAGAATAGATTATTTTGAGAACTTTGGGCTTGCGATCAACAACTTTAAACAAAGAAACCTTCCTAAAGTTTTAGACGTGGGCAGCGCACAGCGCAGTGGGGTCGTGCGGGCACCCTGCGACGTAGGGTCCCGGATCTCTTGGTGAACAGTTTTATCTCCTCCTAAAGCTCCAGGGGCCGATTGTGCACCATTATATTGTCACGTGGTCGTGACGTTGACGAAGGCAGCGGTCAGTATGTCCAAAATGACACTGTTTATTTGGCCGAACTTGTGGCCGGTAAACGAAAAGTCAGATTACAGCAATAGACACTGGCACTTATAGCGGAGAACAGTGCGTCGGCCGTCAATCAACCGATCATTCTTCGGACGCGCCGTCTTTCATACAGCACGCGTCGAACTTTCCAACCTTTTCACTGGTTCTCGTGCAAACTCTAGAATAACTTGTACGGTTCGCGTCCTGCGTGCTATCTTAACAAAACGATCCACTATAATCGCGAAGCTTCTCCAACACTGAGGCGTGGTCAGCGCCGAGCATTGCTGACAGTATTTTGTGAGTGCAAACCGAATGCAGCAAAACTGATACAAGTAAGGCGCGTGGCAATATAGTGCAGTTTTCGGTAAGATGTATTACCTTCATTTTACCTATCCATGCCCTTTCCCTTTCACCCAGTCTAGGATAGCCAACCGGAATCTCATATGGTTAACATTTATCCTTATGCTCTTTTTGCTTTCTGTCTTCCTAAGAAACATGCAAGGTACCCAGCCCAAGGTTCGCGTTGGGAAAGGAGAATAAAATTACCTCAGGGTGATTCACAATGTGGCTGATTTTGGTTTCATAAATCATCAACCGCCGTTGACGTTTGAGGAAGCCGAATAACTGACAGCATATCACGCACATCAGTAGTTATGGTGTAAGGACAAGGTTGCTCGCCAAAATATCGGCCAGGATATAAAAGGAAATCTGTTATCGCCAGCATAACAACAAATATTTTATGTAAAGTCCGCGAGGAGGTCATGGATTGTGTTGTAAGAAGCGAAGAGAGTGTAATATTTGTTTCTTCAATCATTTATCTATCTCACTTTCTCTCTCTATTTCTCAGTTGCTTCCTCTTGCTTTCTATGTTTTACTTTTGTTTCTGTCGTTCTCTATATTTGGTTCTCCTACTCTTTTTCTCTTCATTTTTTTCTGAATTTATTTCTCTCTCTCTACTTCTCTCTTTCTCACTCTCTATATGCTTCACTCTATATTACTCTCTCCCTTCCTCTTTTGTCTCCTCACCCTTACTTCCCTTTCCTACCCCCTTGCTGTACGATACTGTACAAGGATAAGCTATTGTCTATCAGCGTGCGCACTAGCCGAGTGGTTAAGACTAAAGTCCCTAGATTTTCACCTTTAATTAAGTAGCGACAACGGTCTACCCCCCCGACCCCTCTCTCTCACGCGCCAGCCGGCCTCTGCCGCAATGTTCTTCCTAGCCTAGATAATATACAAAGCCGCGTACGTTTAAGTATATCAGCCCCACACATTTCAGCGGACAATATGCGAACGTGACGCGCATCGCTCTCCCCGTCAATCTCCCGTTATTAGTCCCCCGCTGTTTCACTAGGAGCTGCTAAAGCGTTAGCAAGAACATCGCAAACAAAAATGGCTGTTACCCAATGAGATATCCTGGTGGCGATTAATGGTTGCCGCTAGTTGAGAAAGACAACAAAAAAAATTTAGGATTTTAGTGAAGATCCTTGCCTTCGGATTGTGGGTGCGCGAGTTCGCATGCCGCCGCTACGAGCGGGATTTTTTTCGTCCAGGTTTTGTCTTTTTCTCTTTCTGTCCATCTATTTCACCACCTCGCTATACGCCATCCGTGTGTTGCCCAAGTTCTCTGGAACATACACGTTAAAGACGACCATAGCTTGTGGGTCATGACACATTACACCGAGCTAGAACACCTTCGTTGTCTAAAATTCACCTGTGGCGGCGGTGCAACGTTGTGCTACCGCTCCAGCACTCCCGTAAAGTCGGCATTATCAGAAGTGTGTATGGGCGTGCGTTGCCCATGCGCTCGCTTCGGCGGTCCTCTTTTCTCGCAGTCGAATAAAACAAGTCACATGGCATTTGGGTAGCCATACCACCGCCCAGGCCCTCCTAGAGCTCCCAACGTCATACTACGGTTGCCGTAGACAACGACAGATGGTGCAGTATCGCGCCGGTGTGCTGTTTACATATTGCTGTGGAGAAACCCCTTTAACTGGATAAAAGAATGGTGCTTGGTTAAGTATGAGCGTTATCATTTCCTCTGTCACTATTGAGTTTACTTCCCATGAAAATTATACATCTAGAGTAATCAAGACAAATATTAGGCAATCAATTATTCTATCTAGCACTTATCTACGGCAACTGAAATAAGAAAAGATATAGCTTTCCCTTGATTTTGAGACATTATGCAAATATATTAATTTACAAGAAACCTTCTTCTTTAAACACAACTCTCCCTCAGATAATAAGTACTTTTAACACAGCGTTTAAGGGCTGGATATTGTAAATGTGTCTTTTTGAAGGCAATCCATTCGATATCGCTAAATCATGAAGACGCATAAAATATAAGTTATGAAATGAAAAGCATTGAGCCTGTCGTTTGTGAGGTCATGGCCAATTTCTTTGTTTCTATTGTAGCCGTTGCAAGTCGCACCGTATTTCTTCCTATTTACAAATTTCATTTCATTTCATTTATTACACCTTAAAGGCTCGAAGGCATTACATAAATAAAACAATTATCGTTTAATATGAATTCCTAGGCTGTGTGCCTAATACATGTAATGATGTGATATTTCCTTCTGTTTTCAACAAGGTTTTCCTGAGGCCCGCACCATGGAAGACAAGATTCAGAATGCCAAGAAGGCAAGCCACATTCGTCTATTCCTTCACAGTTGTAGTAAATTATGGGCTTGTTTGAAAATATAAGGCGGAATACAGCATTACTGGTGCTGCAGCAGTATAGCTCCAACTATTATAAACGTCGACAACTGCATTTTAAGGCGAAAGCCTTTAATGTCTCATGCTCACGTCCGTCTGGTGTCCGTCCGTCCGTCCGTCCGTCCGTCTGTCTGTCTGTCTGTCCGTCCATCCGGTGTCCGTCCGGCGTCCGGCGTCCGTCCACACCCCCCACTGCGCATGCGCCAACCCATTAAAAAAATAAAAATAAAAAATTCCCCATCTCCCGCTAAAGGGAACCATGTGTGGATGCGAAGCAGCGGGGAGATAATTAGCTTGAGCGGGAGGAAAGTCGCCGTTCTCATTTCACGGCAGTGGTCCGGGCGCCCATCGCGGCGCTGCGCAGGAGAGAGAATGAGGCGCGCGCGCTCCGTCATTTTCATACCGCGGAACTACCGTGGCGCCCACAGCGGAGTATGCAGCTGTCACACCACCTGTCGTTCCGTAGAGGATTCCTAGAGGAAAGGACGGGGACGACCGTAGGAGAGGAGAGAGAGGGGACGTGCATGCGCTGTGGAGGTGTGGGACGCGGGTGCCGCTCCGTAGAGTAGAGGATTCCAAGGGGAGAGAGGGGGGGAGAGGACGCGCATGCGCTCTGGGGATGTGGGACGCCGGAGCCGCTCCGTAGAGTAGAGTATTCCAAGAGCAGAGAGGGGGGAGAGGACGCGGGGGCCGCTCCGTAGAGTAGACGATTCCTAGAGGAGAGAAAGGGGGGTGAGCGTAGGAGAGAGAGGGGGGACGGCACGCGCATGCGCTGTGGTGGTGTGGGACGCGGGACGGACTAAGCCCTCCAAACACATGCAAGCAAGATTAAGGAATGGGGTCAATCTGGGCGACAGACACCACCTGCCTAGCCACTGCTAAGCAGCCTCTCTGTGCTTCTCGGCCATGACTCAAGGAATGGGGTCAACCTGGGCGACAGACACCACCTGCCTGCCATTGCAAGCAGCCTCTCTGTGTTCTTGGCCATGACTCTGATGACTGTGTTAGAGTTGACGGCCTTCATATTACTACAGTGTTCTGGTTCGCATAATGGGCGCTTCCCTACTTCATGAAAGTGGCCGGACGCGGGACGGGGGACGCGGAGGGACAGAGCACCGAGCATAAGATGCTTCGCATCTAAAAACCTCCTCTCCACCTCTCTCTCCTCTAGGCATCCCTCCTGCGGAGGCCACACCCTCATTGCGAATGCGCGTCCCCTCCCTTTCTCCTCTCCTACGCTCCCCCTCTCTCCTGTAGGCATCCCTGCCCGCGGCGTCCACACCCCCCCTGCGCATGCGCGTCATCGCCTCTCCTACGCTCCCCCCCTCTCTCGCCTAGCGACGCCGACGCAGGCAGCGTCTGCTAGCGAGTTTCTTGGTTGAAAAAACCGACTACTCGCGCTGCACAACCGTTCACTGGCCACCCCGTATATATGGCAATGGATCCTGACCTGCAAGGTGGTGCCGGTGGGAGATTTCTCCTGTGCGTCGTCGAACGAAAAAAAATTCGCAGCGTGCGCGTTAACTAAAAGCGGACTGCGGGTCTCTGTGTCCAGTCCGAGTCTTCTGTCTCTCATTGCCCATTAGCAGTGATTGGGATGTCCCAGTAGGAAACACCGGTCCATCACTGCGTGCTTTGCGCCCCCCCAGGTTTCTCTCCTGTGCAACGCTGCGATGAGCGCCAGCGTCAACGCCGCCGCCAGTATAAGCGTTAGCGCCCGCTGCTTCGCATCTACACATCGTTCCCTTTAGCGGGAGATGGTGTAATCTTTAAGGCGAAAGCCTTTAATGTCTCATGCTCACGTCCGTCCGGTGTCCGTCCGACCTCCGTCCGTCCGTCCGTCCATCCGAGCTCTGGCACGGAGCCAGGTGGCCGCCGGGATGCGCAGACGGAACGCCGGTCGCGTCGGACTCTATAGCGCTCGTGCTTTGCTTGCGTAGCGTGGCTGTGCCCAGAGTTTGCAATCATTCCGACGGACGCCGTCTCAATGGACCCAGGCGTTCACGGAATACACTTTCCAATTTACAAAGGGCCCGTCAATTTAAGAGCTGGAACGCGGATGGCGTTTGCACGATGCGCAAAGCGCGAGAAAATACTAACGCATGCGGCCGGAGGAAGATGAGTCTCGCATCTCGCTGCGATTCGCGGTAAAAAATTAAAGAAAACACGCACCCATTCGGTTTGTGTCTTATCCCACTGAGAGTGTAAAAGAAAAAAAGACATGGCATAATCAGTGGAATGGCCACACGCTTTCGCCGAACACACTTTCGAATGTACAAAGTGTCCTTCAATTTTTTAAAGTGATCTATGTTACATTTGATGTAAGAGAAAATTCACAATCACCGAATTGCAGCACAAAGCCAGGAGAATATTCATACGAATTTCCAGAAAAAGGACTGCTTAGTTGATGTAATATTGTCTCTAGTCAAGCATTCCAAGTTAGTACCAACGCCTTCCAGGGGCGACACCCCGGAGTGGCGTCCCATTCGTTTTTTTCACCCATGTATCGCCTTGTGGTTTTCTGCCGAACTTGTTTACAATTCTACGCTTACTGCGTAAAGAAGTATAAATTGCCATTTAAATTAATTAGCAAAGACATATTACTTGTATAGGTTTATGGCTGCATTTTCGTAAATCAGGTCACTGCCTGATGCGACTCGTAAATATTCACGTATCTGTGGTGTCTTGTTTGCGCACATTTAGGCAGTTTTTTTTTTTTTTTTGCGAATAAGAAGGACCATGAGAACTGCCTTAGTTTTTTTCTAAAACAACAAGAAAACTTGTTTTCATGTATCCACGAACCCCATCTGCAAACTAGTATTACTTACGAGCTCCGGATAATGGATACCGTCCGCAAAGTACATTTCAAGTACTCGTTTTCGGCACAACAATGAAGATGTCATGAGCCTCTCGACAACTTTTGTATCTCCAATGCCCGCGCACGAATGTTTTCTTTGACAAAGTTAGCTGCATGTGTGCCCAAGATGTTAGTGTTTCGGCAGTGATAGTTACCCCTTATGATAGAAATTAAAAACACACCTGGACTAAATTATCATCTATTATGCATCTTAAAGCGAGCTTATGAATACAGCGGAAATAAAGCAAGCTTTAGTATGAGTGGGCGCGAAGAGAGCCCCCACTCATATTTGTGATTGCTTTACATGAGCTGTAGTTTTAACCCTCACTGCAAGCGCGTGGCTGCTGGCAGTGAGGGCGACGATATCATAAATGCAGCGCGAAAACCACGGACACAGAAAAGGAGCACACATACACAGTGCTGTGTATATGTGCTCCTTTTCTGTGTCCGTGGTTTTTGCGCTACATTTATGAAGTCGTATTACCAACTCGCCCAGCAAGACGCCCCTCTGAGGGTGACGATGAAGGCGAGAGAGTTCGTGTATCACGGTAACTTCATCCGGTGGACAGCCGTTTGGCCCGTAGTTTTTCGTGGCGTCAAGGGAGAGATGCTTATCATAGCTTAAACACCGCGCTCACAATCTGTGCCGCACGAAGTGGCTCACGCTGGCAGGAAGGCATTAACGAGGATTCCAGCGCTCTGCCGGTGCCACCGAGAGCCACAGAATGACCGAGTGTTTACTAAATGACGCAAAACGTGTCACGGACATTCTCGCAGTCCCCGTGATCTTCACCGCCAGCAGCTACACGTTCCGAGTATGGTGTTTGAATTTCCGATTACTGAATTTCACAACAGTTCCGTTGCACAGGCTCAAGGTCTTACGCATCCTAAAGTGCATCGGATGCCACGGTTAAAGTGAATCGTTATGTTATCGATTTCTCTCATCGAATCTTGTCTCTTGCTTACACAATACGGAAAGCAGTATAGGCTCCGTGCAGACGTAATTTATGAAGGCGCCTCTAGCGGCAACAAACGCAGATTTGGAAGGTTGTTCTCAGCCGCTTGCATTGGGGAGCAATCGCGACCGACGCCTTTTTCGATGCCAATGCTTTTCGTGCTTTTCTCGCTTAGCCAGTGGTCAGAGCGACGGTCCGTCCGCGTTATAAACCCGATCAGTACAATCGCTGCTGTCGTCTGTATCAAGCTGCCGCCGAGTTTGCTGACGCGTAAGCCGGAGGAAGCTTTGATCGTTTAGTGAGCGAAGCGGCCCGCGCTACACGCGTGCTGTTTCGCTCAGGTGTCTCGTCGCCTCCGTTCTCGTTTTCGCCAAGAATTTGATGTGGCCGCGTTCGCCTGAGGGTGCACGAAATATGGTGAAAAAAAGCACAGGTGCTAACACTGCTGCTAACAATTTACCGTCTTTTGAAAGCAAACGGGAACGAAAACGCCTCAAGCGAAGCACCAAAGCACGGCGCAGTGGCTTGCCGCCGCTTGCGTCGTCTGCTCCTGTATCACACCAAATCTGCTGCCGTGGCCGCTTTGGCGCTGGGGGCCACGCGCGACTGTGGCGGCTCCTAACGTATGCACGGTGCCCATACTATAGTGATTAAAGAAACGCGAACAGCAGACAGCGGCCTAGTGGGACTCCGACATGCCTTGAACATCACTAGGCGAATCTGTGTTATCAGCCGGCGTCACCGTAGCGCTAGAATATTGCTCCGGCTGGTGCTATTGCACTGCATGTGCTTATCAGCTTCCAGTCATGCCTGGCACTCAGAACACAGGTGAAGCGCGATAGAGCAGGCCAAAGAAAAATTTTAGCGCTACGGTGACGCCGGCCGAAAGCACAGATTTGCCTAGTGATAGTCAAAGCATGTTGGAGTTCGACTGGCCAGAAAGCAACGCTTTCCACGTTTAGCGTTTCTTTCCATCGTGATAGTACCACGCTCCGGAAACTGAGGCTAGTTTCGGTTTCAAGAAACATGTACGCTCGTAGCGGTTGCTGGGCATCCTATGATCTGGTTGAACGAAGTGAGGTTGATGTGGATGTTCACATTTATTTGCTTTCGCGAGTTTTTACAAATAACAAAATTTGATTTCACTGTAAACAACTCTTATTTTTGTTTATTTATCTTGTTTCGTTTCGTATTTTGTGAGGCTTAAATCAGGCGAAGCGCTGGAAGTGTTTGGCTTCAGTTCGTAGCGCATGCCTGCGCTCCTCCTTGTGATATCACAAGCTCAGCGATATCACAAGTTGGATCGCGCTCAGTTATCTTGTTCGGTCGGGTGGCATGCCAAGTACAGGAAATATAAGACAGAAAGTTGTGGCATGCAGAGAACGGAAGCCGCGGTGGGCTACGCCGAGCAAGTCAACCATGCATAAGACGAAGCTGGCTAAATCGGGCACCACATGTTTTTCCCGGCTCTGCGGTGTGTGAACCCGGGGATTTCGAAATTCCGCGAATATTTTCCAGGTTTTCTAGTGGCAATGGGTGAGCACAAGTATTTGGGCCCATTATTTCAGCAGGTATTAATTTTGCATGAGTACATGAGTAAACCCTGATCTCTGCAAGCCTGACTGTACTGACATAAGCGCAGTGTCGCAAGACTAATTGGTCAAGACAACAGCCTACCTGCTGTCGGCAAACTACGTTTAACGAAAGGCTTGAATGCGTGTTGGCCCGGCTACATAGCTTTTTCATCTTTTACTTTTGGCATGTAGCTCAAATGATGTGAAACAATTTTAGGCTCCTTCCTGCTCATGAAGTTCATGTAGCCACTTTGAAACTTTGTGGTATTTTGCTTCTAACACTGTCACTAAAACACATGCGATGGACTGAATGCTTCTAGAAATCGTTACAGGAAATGTCACTGGAGCCAATGTTTTGACAAGTGAACTTTTCTTCGTCAAGGCAACGCTACTGCCCTGACTAAGACAAGTCAACTTGCCGAAACATTGTTTTCAGCGACGTTCTCTCTTGAAGAACTTCTCATCGCTTCAAGCCTCTCAGTTCCTCTGAACTTCTGTCTCGTTCTATAGTCAAATTCTGTAAGAAAAATATCTGCACCGTCATAACAAACCTGATTGAGTCAAATACTACGTGTCCTGCTCGTGATTGTTGATAGTTTTTCCATTGGTTCGGATATTGTGGGTCCACTGTTTGCTCATTATGTCCATATTTCAGTTGTGAATTAAAGCTGATTTTATAGATAGACACTTTCACACTACGCGTATGTCTCTTTCTTTTGTAATACGGCAAGTGCAATAAAAAAAATTAATTTTTTTGCTTCGATCTGAGCAATCGTACTGAGCAATCGGTCCGCTTAAGTTTCGCCGCTTCCGAACACACGAATAAAATTTTAAAAATTCTTCACGAAACTTTATGAATTTCCGCGTCGCCCAAGCGGCCAGCGGACCTGAAAATGGGCACGAACACATTCCGCTTGCACGCGAAGTGGGAAAGGAGAGCTTCCGCGACAACCCTCCTCCTCTCGGTTTTGCGCCCTTTCCCTCAATTTGGGGACCTCACCAGTGACGTCATGAAAGAAATGTTCTGTTTGTGATTTATATCTTGTTGGATGCCCGGTAGCCGCCAGTGGTAAAAGCGGCGCTGCCGCTGTGTATCAGCATGCAAGAGCGCGTCCCATGGGAGGTACAGGGAGTTTCCGCCCCCCTGATAGTACATTCTGGAACTAATGCGAGAACCAGCAATAACACTGGAAATTTAATAGAGAACATCGTTTTTGCTGCTTTAACAATCGAAGGCTCTTATAGAAGTTTTCGTTTTGTTCTGCCAGTTCTTATAATCGCTTTTTTCTTGCGATCAAGCTTACAAGCCATTGGGACGCAAGGCCGCCTATAAAACGGAAGGTGCAGGTTAATTATGTTTTACGTAGGTGTTCGAAACAAATACACTACAATGAGAAATTTTGTTCAGTAAAGAATTATGACATATGTGTCAACTCTGAATGCCGATCTTTTAAGCGATCGCCATGAAATCGCTCTACAATCGCTCAAGATAATTCTCGGGGCCCATCGATACGCGTGTGCTGTGCATGTAAGTAAGAGTCTCTTGGAAAATCATGCACTACTGATGTCGCACGTTCTTTCTATAGCGTATGTCTAGTTCGCGTCATTCTCTTTACGCAGCTTCTTGGAGGCAATGACCCATTGTTCCTTGTTCAAGCACGACATCCAAAGAACATAATACCAGGAGACCCAAGGGAGTTCGTTTGTTGGAATTCTACGCGGAACAAAACGGAAGGTTCGAAATATTATCACTCCATCTCTTACTACAACATGAAGAAGGTAAGCACACCAACGTTTTTGAGGCAGGTCTGCTATGGTCGAGGTTCGGAGCGCGTCGTAGATTGAAAGTTCTAATTTTTATGACCCCCTAAGTATTTTCGACAGATGGCTAAAAAAAGAAGCCGAAACTTGTCCACCAGCGTTGCTGTGACTCAGCCTTGCGTGAGTCTGTGAATGCTGCGCTAATTCTTCATGCAACGATTTTATCACAACAACGTCGCGTTGTCGAAAATGCCCGAGCAGAGGAAGAATGCATGTCGACGACCAATGAGGTGCCAATAATGCTGACAGTACCAAAATTGGTGTCACATAAGTTGGTGCCTGGTCAAGTGAAGGACTCAAATGTGTTCGAACGCAGGTACAAGTCAAAACAATCAAAATACGTGGTTAATTCTTCATAAATGCCTGCCTGTGCGCATCCTCTTCCGTTTCGATACATCTGCGGATTAAGCTATGATGTATATTCTTAAATAGTATGAAATATTTGAAGCAGCTCGACTGACTTAACGTCGCAAAGACTGGTTGAACAAGGGAGCTGGTGGTTTGATATTCAGTATTGCGTTGCTGGACCTTGCTCATAAGCTTTAGTGAACTGGAGGTGAGTAATGGAGCTTTCCTACTTTCTCCGGCACTTACCCGCTCTACTAATTATAGACAGCTTCCATATTTCCTATTAACTCCTGTGCCAAGTACCTACTAGGAGAACCTTGGCACATAGCCTTTATGCAAATAGACAGCATTTCATTTTTTTTGCAGCCCAGAGGTTTGTAGTGCTGCTTGCCAAATTTCTGCAGCACAGACCCCCGAGGCAAATATACAGAGCTTCTTGATTTCACAGCGAAAATTCTTATGAGACCACAACAGTACTGTGGTTGCCCGCCACCGCCGCCGGTGTCCGTAATCACTGTCGAGCGAAATAAAGCAAACGCTGAAAAATACGTTGAGTGTATACATTGTACAGAATGCAAAGCATCTGTCGGCGTGCCGTAGTGGAAAAAATATTCGGCTCGAGGTCCGAAGCTGGTACGTTCTACTGCTAGTGGTGCAAATGTCTTTTAATACTCTCCACGTAACCTTCTATACAATTATTTATGTGTGATAGCTAGGCATGATGGTCCTGACGCTCTACAGCCGTTTCGCGCTCCGTTATTCTACGGTACCATCACACGGCAGCATCCAGCAACCAGCATATGTCACCTTGTTCCAGCTTCATAATCCGCCATAATGATGGATGGTGCATATATTATCAATAAGGTCAGCTCTAGAAGCTGCTTGGAACATATGCGTTTTGGCTTGTGTACCGGAGGCGAGTAGCAGGGTTAGCCCTTCTGAGGCACTTACCCGCCAGGAGTGAGTTACGCTTTGCAGAGA
>JALIZH010018346.1:0-46196 GCA_030522465.1 Rhipicephalus appendiculatus | reverse complement strand
CTTTGTTGTAGGTTCCAGCCCTGGCAGCACTATGTTGTGTTTTTGTCGTCATTAAATCCTCTTTACTTATGTGATAATTACTGCACTACATTTAAAAACTACGAATGATCTCCTTGGCTTCATTTCCTGTCGGCTTCACCAAGTTGTGCCTAACAAAGAGAGTGAGCCCTTGATCTATTATCTTTCCTTTGTTGGTTCAATTTCTCAGTGATTTCACCACGCTAGAAAACCAGCAAACTAACTGTGATCTGCAAATGTATATACAAAAATCACAAATCGTGTTCTCTGGTAACTAGATAAACAAAAGCAGCATTGTCACCAGTTTCACTGAATGCTACATCTTAGTATTCAATTCATATTAGTAGCGACTTTCCCTTGCTTGTCATTTAATGCATATATTTGATTTTGGCCTATGCACAGTTTCGTCTTCACAGCTTTGAGGCTCCTTCCGTTCTTTAGAGCATGCTTAATTCTCTCCATGTTATACATTTTTATGTCGGCTACCTTACGCCTATTGTGACGCGCCTTTCTTATTTCACTTTTACTGTATTCGGTTTACCCCCACAAAGACTGTGAGCAAACCGCGCCTGCAGTGTTCGAGAAGGTTCACGATTGTAGTAGATCATTTTGTCAAGATTGCACGCAAGACGCAAACACTCAAGATTATTCCTCAGCTTTCGCGACGACCAGAGATAAGGCTGAAATGTTCGACGCGTGATCTACAGAAGCCGGCGCGTTCCAACGATGATCAGTTGATCGACGGCCGACGCTCCGTACACCGCTGTCTTGCCAGTGTGTGTTGTTGTGATCTGACTACGCTTAACGACCACAAGTTCAGCCAAATAAAGAGTTTCTTCTTTGACACGCCGACTGTTGCCTTCGTCGACGTCACGACCACGTGACACTATTGAATAACTTCGAAAGCTCAGCCAGCTCTGCACCTGCACAGCCTAAACCATTCGGGATAATAAGCTCTTGCAACAGTGCCACTTCACTGTTAGAACAATTTGAATTAGAACCTGTATGATTCATCGAAGAAAATGTGAAATGACAGGATAAATGTCTGGCCCAATTTTTCTCAAACGCAGCAACAAGCAGAGCATATACTTGATTAATAAGCTTGTCCCTAATCATCAAGAACTAGTTAATGTCTTTAATTACTGACTTGAGTGCAGCTGTTTATATTAGAAAGTCGTGGTGCATGACATATATTGCATATCAAGTTTTCTTCAAATGTCGTCACTTCCTCTTCAAGTGTGGTTCAGAGACGTCAGGTTTCCTGCGCGCCGGGCGCTCCCATGTTCGATATCACCCATAAAATTTGAAGTTGAATATCTCGGATTACATGCCCATTTTGTGATTTCGAAAAAAAGAAAGAAGGTCGGTATGCGATAAGCTGAAACGCACTATATGATTTTAACATCAACTACTTCCCTCAAGTCAACAATTAAAAAGTGGATGAACGATTACTTAAGTCAATGTAATTTTGCTTGCGGCAAAAAAAATTTACGCCTCGACTTAAGAGTTCCTGTGCGAAACTGACTGGAGGCTGACTGTCATACAACGCTTATGAAAAATCTGTCATGTCCAAAAAGAAAACACAAGCTACATGCATGCTGTGCGACTTTTAAATAAGTTTGCAGTTGTACGTGTGTGCTTCTTGTTACTACCTGTATCCACAGCGTGATTCACACAAATGCACGGCTTCCAGTGGGCTTCTTGTACACATCTAAGAGCAACGAGCAGAGACCTTGTGCAGCCACATTATTATACTATTCCATGGACAATCATGATAGTTATTTGCAAAAACGACGCAGCACGGCAGACGGCGACGTAACCAGAAGCACGCTCCTAGCAGCGTAGCGTGTGCATGACAGCGTTGTCTTTCTTTTCTGCGTCCCCGTCTACTTTCGCAGTTAGTACATTATACCCATGCTTATTGAAATATAACTTCAAGTGCATATGGAACTACCGGTACGTTTAAAAGCAGACCCACTTTTACGGCGACAAGGCATTGTACTAGCCGCTTCAGACGACGGTCTCACACTGTACACACCCAAGGAATAACGGCTCAGCAACACAATTAAGGCTTGCATGACAGGAGCACAGAATCGCGTAATGGAAAGAGCATTCGCCGGCTTGTTTACAGCTGTAACCAACTGACGCCGCCACACACACGGCCAAGCACAGAAAGCAAAGATATTAGCACAATGCATACTTTCGTATGAGGCCCTTTATCTTGCACATCATCCCTGCTGGGGGTAACTCGCCGCCCGTGCACTCTTACTTGCATAAAAGTCGTCACGCACTAATGTAATTCAGTTATGCGAGTTGAAAATATTCTTGAACTCACCGAAGTGTGGTATCCGCTGCTGTGAGTCTTGTCAAAAGGCGCGCTTGCGATCTCGTTCAAACAATGCTGCGCCGGCTGCGCGTCCGTTGTTTGGGCCCACGACGACGCATCGCCGCCGTCGATTCCCTGTCAAACAAGAACCCCAACCACCCGAACGTCCCGACACGCAATGTAAGCAGTACTAAGTATCCATTAAACGACGATATCCACACGTAATGTTGATAAACACGGTAAAAAGAAAAAAAAACATTTCCCCATCTCCCGCTAAAGGGAACCATGTGTGGATGCGAAGCAGCGAGGAGACGACTGGCTTCAGCGGGAGAAACGTCACCGCTTCCGTTTGCGGCAGCGGCCCGGGCGCTCATCACGGCGCTGCACAGGATAGTGAACGAGGCGTGCGCGCTCCGACCTTTTATTGGGATAGCAATTATATGGACACTCTCGGCTGGTTTTCGCCGTCGGCGTCGGCGGCCGTCATGTCCGGTATATGTATATGTATATATATATTTATTAAGAGCCCCCTGCGCATCGTACGTTCCACCAGCAGGAAATAGCGGGCGAGCGGGAGCGATGAACGCGGCTGAAGCGGAGGCTCGGCCCATCTTCGTCGCTCCGAGGCGCATGCGATAAATCCCCCAACTGTTCAACCGGCCCCGCCCGTCGTTCGTGAGCGTGAAAAGACGCGAGGGGGGGGGGGTTCACTGAGCGACCTTCGATTTTACGAGCGCGGTCGTCGCGGGCGCGCGCGTTATCTCCCCTTCTCGGCGGCCGACAGCGGGGGACCGGTGTACCCTTCTACTAAAACCCCTGAAACTTCGCAGAGTAGCGACACTCTCCTCCTCCGCTCTCGTTTCTCCTCGGTCTCCTCTCCTTCACACTCTCCTTTCGATCGTGGCACCACCTGCCTTGCTCCTGCGTAGCAGACGCCTTTTCGCGGAGAGAGCACTTGCTTGCAGGCAGCGCGCTGAGAACATTCGCGCCAGCCGTCTAACTCATCGTAAAAATATCTAAACGAGTGTAACGTTGGCCCATGACATCTCTGTGTAGTGCCGCATAGGGTATAAAATATGTGCAGAGAGCATTCACAACGACTGTCAGTGGAAGCAACAGCTCTCGTTGACGCTGTCGAGGCGGGACGGCGATAACGCTGACGGCCAATTTTAGCGTTTGATGAGGCATCTAAGGCTTTCGCCTTAATAATGCGCCAGAGGGCGTACATCATTAATAGTTGATACATTCGAACAGCTGTGCTTGTTTCGTTAAGTGGTTAGACGCACCAAACATATTTCGCAAGTGCGCCTTGTGGACGCATCTGACATACGAACTATATAGCTGAAAGAACGAGCAAGCGAATGAATGAACTAGCGTGCCACCGTAAGCCTTCGCGAGAGCTCCACTCGCGGATATAAACCTTCACACGAAATTACGCGTAAACCATCGCGCGAAGTGGCACGTACGTATACGAGAGGTTCCTAAACAATGAAAGCTCCCAACGATTGGGTAGGTCATGCACGCATTGCATAGCATCGCAAGTTCCTCGCATCGCGAATCCCCCCGTCGATCGGTCAACGTAAACGAGCCGCAGAAAGCAATGTGCTCTGAAATATACGAGCATGCTACGAAAAACAAAGGAGAGTACCAGTCTTAACGTGAGTTTTCGCACTCCAGTTTTGTTTATTCAAAACAGCAGTGCGGAATCTCCGAAGTTTCGCAATCACATTTTCGATCGTCCGTACGCGTGTATGCTAAGCGCACAAACCAATACCGCGAACTCAAACCAGTCGGCGGATAACGTCAAGCAGAAAGCGTAACCATGTATTGTTCACAAAAAAACAGACCCAACACAAGCATTAATGAAACGTGAGAGATATGACGACGTTCCGCACATTTAGCGGCGACATGTCTACGGCGTTAGAGCGGACATCACAGAACTAACTACGCGAACCGCGACGCTCATTCATAGTGAGACACTCGCAACTTACCACGCAAAGTCGAGTCGAAAATGACGGCCTGAAGTTCTCACTTCCGATTCTATGCAACCGCGTCTTTCGTCGCAACACGTTGCGCTTAACGGACGGTATCATGAAGAGCTTTTGGCCGTCACTAGACTTGTGGCGTAATAAGGAGCAACAGCCACCCATGGCAACCAACAGTGACGTCAGTCTTGGGCAAAAAATATTTCACAGCACAACGCGCACCGAAGCATACGTGCGTATCCGTGAAACCGAGGCGCTGTACACCCACAGGTACACCAGCGAGTCCGCGCTTCGAGAGCAAAGATGCTAGTCGAGAGCGACTGTAAACAAACGAACGCTATTCGCGGTCCCACGTGACGGAATCTGGCAAATGCCGACACGGCGTCAGCCTCGGAGAGGTCGGAGGAGGGAGAAAAAAGAGAGGAGGCGCGCTTTTCCTCACATACGTGGCTACTTTACGAAGTTTCAGAGGCTTTACCTTCTACGTGTTTCGCTCTCAACGCGAAGAGAATGTGGTGAGCAGAGTGTCCCTGGAGCGGCCGTATTAACGCGATTGCGGTAAAGAGCTCGTTTCGCAGAAATTCCGGCGTCGGCGTCGGTGTCGTTGGTTGTGAGCGAAAAATCATCATCTTGACCGTGACCGAAAAATCGAGAAAGATGCAAATAAAATAAATAATAAAAATTTTCGAGTCAGAGTGAGGATTGAACCCGGGTCATCTGCGTGGAAAGCAGGTGTTCTACCACACAGCCATGCCTCTGCTTGGGAATACTGTGAAAATAACTTCCTCTGCTTGGAAATGCAGTGAAAATAACTTTCATGCTTCGCAAACGCAAGCGTCTTTTATATAGGCGTCGCAATATAACATGTAATATCCCAGGAATATTGCGTGGTACAAGCGTACATTGCCATCGGGCGTCAGGATATGCGACTATCATAACGATTTCATAGTTTAAAGCCAGTCACCCATTACAAACGGCACACACCTTACAGCGCGTATTCCCTTAACACCACGTAGTGGGTGCATAGCAAGTTCGAAAACATTTCCCACATTTGTCGCGCATAATTGCTCCTGGTTTAAAGCATGCTACCCATTACATAGTATGCACTAAGTGATTGAAGTACGCACTAGGGACAGGATATCGCTATCGCATTCAACTCTTAAAGGCGAAGATTAAGGGTCCCCCCCAATTTTTATCTTAAACCAGCGTTTTCTAGAGTTGCGTGAGATAGGATCCAAGAGAGTTAGCTGCCAGCCTCACTTCGTATAACACTACAATTTGTTGCTATCGCATTCATTGCTTCACCCTTGCGGTGAAACTGCGACTTTTTTGATACCGTGGAACTACCGTGACGCCCCCTGCGGAGTAGCTCTCGCACCACCTGTCGTGCGCGCCGCTCCGTTGAGTAGAGGATTCCTAGAGGAGTGAACGGGGGGGGAACATAGGAGAGGGGGGAGGGGACGCGCATGCGCTATGGTGGTGTGGGACGCGGGCACCGCTTGGTAGAGTAGAGGATTTCTAGAGGAGAGAACGGAGGCAACCGTAGGAGAGGACAGGGGGACGCTTATGCGCTGTGGGGGGTGTGAGACGCGGGCGCCGCTAAGTACAGTAGAGGATTTCTAGAGGAGAGAAAGGAGGAGCGTAGGAGAGGAGAGACAGGGGGAGTGGATGCGCATGCGCTCAGGGAGTGTGGGACGCGGGAAGGAGGGACGGACAAAGCCTCCGCATGCACATGCAAGCAAGATCAAGGAATGTAGTCAACGTGGGCTACAGACACCACCGGTAGTGCGTGATGTTCTTTGCTTGCACCCACCACATGTCTAGCCATTGCTAAGTAGCCACTCTGTGCTCTCGGCTATGACGCTGGTAACTGTGGTGGTGGTTGACAGCCTTATTGTAGTACAGTGTTCTCGTTAGCATAGTGGGTGCTTCCCTACTTCATGAAGGTGACCGGACGCGGGACACGGGACGCCGCACGCGGGACGGGGGACGCGGGAGGGACGGACACAGCCCCGAGCATAAGATGCTTCGCATCCAATACATGCGCGAAGCAAACACTGTATTCGCAGCGAGAGTTTTCTTTTCTGCAATAAGTCTGGACAAGCATGAACGTCAGCGCACCGACTGCGCTTGCGCGCTCTCTGGTTTGAACTGATTGGCTCTCGCTCAGCGGGCGATTTGAACGGTGTTGCGGCCATGATTGCGGCAGCGCCTGGCAGCGCTATCTTCCGTCTGTCGGCTACACGTTCCTCTTCATAGCTAGAGTCTATTCTTGGCCTCTTAGATCGCGCCTGCGTGCAATCTCAGAGGCCATGCCTTATTCCCACTTCTTTGTCGCACGCGCGCCTTTTCTACGATCACGCGGCCGTAATGCGGCAACCTCGTCAGCTCGGTTCTTAATATACTACTACTGCGCTTTTGCTTTTTAAACATTTACAGCCATAGGCATGCGCACGGGGGAGAGGGCAGGGGGTGAGAGGGAAGGCAATGCCAGCACCATACATTGACAGAATAGGGAAGGGGGGCGCTGCAACTCAGGTGGGCAGGGGCGCAAAGTCAGCCCCATACATTGACGTAATAGGGAGCGGGGCGCTGCGACGAACTTTCGCCCCCCCCCTCCCCCCGTGAAGGGAAACACTGCGCACGCCTATGTATACAGCATCTGTACACGAGGGGTGCGTATGAATTACTGCTAGCCGTAACAACTGTTATCCTTAAAACTGGCTAAATGCGTGCGTCAGTCCGTGTGTAAAAAATTCCCCATCTCCCGCTAAAGGGAACCATGTGTGGATGCGAAGCAGCGGTGAGATAATTAGCTTGAGTGGGGAGGAACGTCGCCGCTCTCGTTTCACGGCAGCGGTCCGGGCGCTCATCGCGGCGCTGCACAGGAGAGAGAATGAGGCGCGCGCGCTCCGTCATTTTCATACCGCGGCACTAAAGTGGCGCCCCCAGCGGAGTATGCAGCTGTCACACCACCGGTCGTGCGCGCCGCTCCGTACAGAATTCCTAGAGGAAAAGACGGGGGGGGACCGTAGGAGAGGAGAGAGAGGGCGAAAGGACGTGCATGCACTGTGGGGGGTGTGGGACGCGGGAGCCGCTCCGTAGAGTAGAGGATTCCTAAAGGAGAGAGGGGGAAAGGACGCACATGCGCTGTGGGTATGTTGGACGCCGGAGCCGCTCCGTAGAGTAGATGATTCCTAGAGGAGAGAAAGGGGGTGAGCGTAGGAGAGAAAGGGGGGAGGGGACGCGCATGCGCTGTGGGACGCGGGACGGACTAAGCCCCTTCCAAACATATGCAAGCAAGATCAAGGAATGGGGTAAACCTGGGCGACAGACACCACCTGCCTAGCCATTGCCAAGCAGCCTCTCTGTGCTCTCGGCCATGACTCAAGGAATGGGGTCAACCTGGGCGATAGACACCACCTGCCTAGCCATTACTAAGCAGCCTCTCTGTGCTCTCGGCCATGACTCTGATGATTGTAGTAGGGTTGACGGCCTTCATATTACTACAGTGTTCTGGTTCGCATAATGGGTGCTTCCCTACTTCATGAAAGTGGCCGGACGCGGGACGCGGGACGGGGGACGCGGGAGGGACGGACAGAGCCCCGAGCATAAGATGCTTCGAATCTAAAAAGGCACGTGGAAAACCTGCGCCTTTTGACAACAAGTGTTCGCGGTACCAGTTCATACCTCTTCGTATTGAGTAATGAACCAATGTTACCATCAATGCCTCGCCCTTAGTCGCCCTAAAGGCGGGACATTGATGATGACAAAGGCGATTCAGCTGCAACTTCTGTCTTATTGATGTACATGGATATATTTCAGGTGGCAAAAGCAAGGAAGTTAGTATATATACTGTACTGAATGTGAATGACATACGCTCCGCTGTTACGGAAGACGACGACGACGATCGGTGGCCGTGGTTGTCGCTCGCGCACGCGCTCGCCAGTATCCAGACCTGCCTGTTAAAGAGCTTTTCGCAAAGCAACGTCTGACCCTTTCTTGACGTACAACACCCCTATTTTAAGTGGTGGAGGTGCGGGGTTCCCGTCAACCTGGAACTTGGCAATCGGACGCTACCATTGCCTTTCACCATGACTGCTCCTGGCTCTTCGCAAAGCTGCCGCAACCATGACAGTCTTCTGTACTGGTGTGCTTCGGCAACGCGACCCACCCGTATTTCGCGGCAACGGCGAGCACGACGTCGAGGATTGGATCGCCGAGTATGAAATAGTAAGCGCTTCCAACAAATGGGATGACTGCGACAAGCTCACGAACGTGCGCTTTTACCTCGCTGATGTGGCGAGCCTCTGGTTTAAAAAACCATGGAGGTGAACTCACCAACTGGTCGACCTTTAAGACAACCATCGCCGCGGTCTTCGGTCGTCCCGCCGTGCGCCGGCTTCGCGCGGAACAGCGGCTGCGTAGTCGAGTCCAGCGCCGGGACGAGACCTTTACAAGCTACATAGATGTCTTGTCTATTTGCAAGCGCGTCGACCCACCTCTCGCCGAAATCGACAAAATCAAGCACATCATGAAAGGAGTGGACGACGATACGTTGCAGATGCTCGTTGCTCGGAATCCTCAGACTGTCGCCGACGTGGTCCAACTCTGTCAATCGTACGACGAGTTGCGAAAGCAGCGTGTACTGAATGTGAATGACATACGCTCCGCTGTTACGGAAGACGACGACGACGATCGGTGGCCGTGGTTGTCGCTCGCGCACGCGCTCGCCGGTATCCAGACCTGCCTGTTAAAGAGCTTTTCGCAAAGCAACGTCTGACCCTTTCTTGACGTACAACACCCCTATTTTAATACTATTAATCTGAAATCGTCCGCTGAAAATTATTTACTAGTACATTGCACGTCGTCGTAATAAAAGCAGGGAAAATACTTATTTGTAGAAGGGCGACAGCTAATCGACAAAATATGGTTTAACAAACTTCGTTTCTGGTCAAGCTTTATACATTCGAACAGAAAGCCAAAATTCTGTATATACTGAATAATAACAGCAATAAAAATACTGAATTCTGCTACCTCTGTCTTGAACAAGAGCTGTTGTTGAGTGTTCAGTGTGATTGTTGTTCCGCTTCGAAGTAGCGCTTTACAGTTTTCCACAAAATACGTTGCCCTTGGCATTGAAGAAACAAAGGCGGAACGGACACAGTGCTTGCAGGGTTTTTCTTATCTTTTGCCTGTTACTGTGTTCGTTAAATATCCTAACTATAAATACAAGACAATATTTACAAGTTTATAATGTGTTTTTGTACCATCTTTGCTGCCGGAAAAGTCAGAGTCAAAGAACCTGCGCATACAGAAAAACTGTTCTAGGAGTGGTAAATAACGATCAAAGAGAACGACACGCACACCATCGGCGTACACACCCAAAGAGGGAGGTTGGGGAGGGGGGGCGGGTCGTTCAACACTCCGCAGAATTTTTCACCTTTGCATCTGTATATAAACACGCACCCACGCCAACACAGGCATGAAAATGCATAAATGGCAGTTGAACCCACCCCCAATACCCTCAAAAATATACCTACGCCCCTGACACACAATACACTGACAGTTTGCGAATGTTCAAACCAAGCCTGCACTTCCAACCAATCTTCCTTCGTCAGTCGTAGCGGGAGGTAAAGGTTTCACAACAGAGGATCGATCGAGATGAGAGAACCACGAAGAATGTTCTGTTGGTCCGGTGCACATATGGTTGGAAAAAATGTAAGGGTGCCCTTACGAACATTGCGTGTATTATTCTAGTTTGTAGAAGCATGCTCTTAGAGATTCTTAGTTGGGGAAAGGTGAAGAATGGGGGGAGTGACGCAGTACCTGTCTCCTCAGGCGAGGACACCACAACAGCGACACTTGGGGGGAGTGGGGGAAAATATAGAGCTAGAGTGGGAGCGGAGTAAGGGGCTTGGTGAACGTAGAAGAGACCGGGAGCACAGAAGGCAGAGGTTCGTCGCCGTCAGTTCCAGGCTTGGTCAGCGTGGTTTAAAGGCGGTCGGCTAGCTGTGCGTCCTCGATGTAGTTGAGGACTGCGCGCAGAGCAGAGCGCACGCGATGAGCCGACCCTACTGGGTGAAGGATGTCGTCCACGGTAGCAGACGATAGTCCCAGCTGCCTGTAGGCACTCGCGAGCGCCTCGCGGTGCATGGAGAGGGCGGGGCAGGAGATGAAGAGATGCGCCACGGTTTCCCCTCTCTCCACAGTCACTGCCGAAGGGCGAGAGTGCACCGCGGAGGCGATGGCGGCGCTCGGCAGGCCAGACGGAACCAGTCCGCAGTGCGAGGAGGAGGGAACGCTCTTTCCTGGTGAGCGTGCTTTCCGATAGATAACGTGGTGGATAGCCGATAACGTGGTGGATGCTGCTCTCTTCAACCGGACCTTCTTCGGGCAATTCAACGATGGATTTTCATCGTCTACCCACGAGAGCCGAACATGCCTGGCCTTATCGTTGGGCACCGGACGGCGCTGGCAGCCACCTTCCAGCGAACAGTGCAAGTTTATCCCAGACCATGACGTCACAGAACTACTATTTAAGAGACTGTCTTGGCGAGGGGATCCTTCAGTGGTGCGGCAGCAATGCCAAGATGCATCGTTCAAACCCCCTTCTTGTTTGCCGTCCAGGTTACGCTTGGTATGCCGCTCTCTTCAACCGGACCTTCTTCGGGCAATTCAACGATGGATTTTCATCGTCTACCCACGAGAGCCGAACATGCCTGGCCTTATCGTTGGGCACCGGACGGCGCTGGCAGCCACCTTCCAGCTTGAACAGTGCAACTTTATCCCGGACCATGACGTCACAGAACTACTATTTAAGAGACTGTCTTGGCGAGGGATCCCTTCAGTGGGTGCGGCAGCAATGCCAAGATGCATCGTTCAAACCCCCTTCTTGTTTGCCGTCCAGGTTACTCTTGGTATGCTGCTCTCTTCAACCGGACCTTCTTCGGGCAATTCAACGATAGATTTTCATCGTCTACCCACGAGAGCCGAACATGCCTGGCCTTATCGTTGGGTACCGGACAGGCGCTAGGCAGCCACCTTCCAGCGAACAGTGCAACTTTATCCCAGACCATGACGTCACAGAACTACTATTTAAGAGACTGTCTTGGCGAGGGATCCTTCAGTGGGTGCGGCAGCAATGCCAAGATGCATCGTTCAAACCCCCTTCTTGTTTGCCGTCCAGGTTACTCTTGGTATGCTGCTCTCTTCAACCGAACCTTCTTCGGGCAATTCAACGATGGATTTTATCGTCTACCCACGAGAGGCGAACATGCCTGGCCTTATCGTTGGGCACCGGACGGCGCTGGCAGCCACCTTCCAGCGAACAGTGCAACTTTATCCCAGACCATGACGTCACAGAACTACTATTTAAGAGACTGTCTTGGCGAGGGATCCTTCAGTGGGTGCGGCAGCAATGCCAAGATGCATCGTTCAAACCCCTTCTTGTTTGCCGTCCAGGTTACTCTTGGTATGCTGCTCTCTTCAACCGAACCTTCTTCGGGCAATTCAACGATGGATTTTCATCGTCTACCCACGAGAGCCGAACATGCCTGGCCTTATCGTTGGGCACCGGACGGCGCTGGCAGCCACCTTCCAGCGAACAGTGCAAGTTTATCCCAGACCATGACGTCACAGAACTACTATTTAAGAGACTGTCTTGGCGAGGGGATCCTTCAGTGGGTGCGGCAGCAATGCCAAGATGCATCGTTCAAAGCCCCTTCTTGTTTGCCGTCCAGGTTACGCTTGGTATGCCGCTCTCTTCAACCGGACCTTCTTCGGGCAATTCAACGATGGATTTTCATCGTCTACCCACGAGCCGAACATGCCTGGCCTTATCGTTGGGCACCGGACGGCGCTGGCAGGCACCTTCCAGCGAACAGTGCAACTTTATCCCGGACCATGACGTCACAGAACTACTATTTAAGAGACTGTCTTGGCGAGGGATCCTTCAGGTGGGTGCGGCAGCAATGCCAAGATGCATCGTTCAAACCCCTTCTTGTTTGCCGTCAGGTTACTCTTGGTATGCTGCTCTCTTCAACCGGACCTTCTTCGGGCAATTCAACGATGGATTTTCATCGTCTACCCCACGGAAGCCGAACATGCCTGGCCTTATCGTTGGGCACCGGACGGCGCTGGCAGCCACCTTCCAGCGAACAGTGCAACTTTATCCCAGACCATGACGTCACAGAACTGCTATTTAAGAGACTGTCTTGGCGAGGGATCCTTCAGTGGTGCGGCAGCAATGCCAAGATGCATCGTTCAAACCCCTTCTTGTTTGCCGTCCAGGTTACTCTTGGTATGCTGCTCTCTTCAACCGAACCTTCTTCGGGCAATTCAACGATGGATTTTATCGTCTACCCACGAGGCGAACATGCCTGGCCTTATCGTTGGGCATCGGACGGCGCTGGCAGCCACCTTCCAGCGAACAGTGCAACTTTATCCCAGACCATGACGTCACAGAACTACTATTTAAGAGACTGTCTTGGCGGGAGGGATCCTTCAGTGGGTGCGGCAGCAATGCCAAGATGCATCGTTCAAACCCCTTCTTGTTTGCCGTCCAGGTTACTCTTGGTATGCTGCTCTCTTCAACCGAACCTTCTTCGGGCAATTCAACGATGGATTTTCATCGTCTACCCGAGAGCCGAACATGCCTGACGCCTTATCGTTGGGCACCGGACGGCGCTGGCAGCCACCTTCCAGCGAACAGTGCAACTTTATTCCAGACCATGACGTCACAGAACTACTATTTAAGAGACTGTCTTGGCGAGGATCCCTTCAGTGTAGTGCGGCAGCAATGCCGAGACGTATCGTTCAAACCCTTCTTGTTCGCCGTCAGGTTACGCCTGGTATGCTGCTCTCTTCAACCGAACCTTCTTCGGGCAATTCAACGATGGATTTTCATCGTCTACCCACGAGAGGCGAACATGCCTGGCCTTATCGTTGGGCACCGGACGGCGCTGGCGAGCCACCTTCCAGCGAACAGTGCAAGCTTTATCCCCAGACCATGACGTCACAGAACTACTATTTAAGAGACTGTCTTGGCGAGGGGATCCTTCAGTGGGTGCGGCAGCAATGCCAAGATGCATCGTTCAAACCCCTTCTTGTTTGCCGTCCAGGTTACTCTTGGATATGCTGCTCTCTTCAACCGAACCTTCTTCGGGCAATTCAACGATGGATTTTCATCGTCTACCCACGAGAGCCGGACATGCCTGATCTTATCGTTGGGCACCGGACGGCGCTGGCAGCCACCTTCCAGTGAACAGTGCAACTTTATTCCAGACCATGACGTCACAGAACTGCTATTCAAGATACTGTCTTAAATAGCAGGCGAGGGATCCTTCAGTGGGTGCGGCAGCAATGCCAAGATGCATCGTTCAAACGCCTTCTTGTTTGCCGTCCAGGTGAGGAAGCGTTTTGGCAAATCCTTTCGTAGGAGCAATGTCTGCCTGGTTTTGCCGTGCCCACACCTTTTGCTTGAATGGTGCTGTGATTTATCGCCTCTCTTGCGGTCCATGCTATTACTGGCGGGGGGATGTCGAGAGTAATCCTGGGCATCGTGACTCTGCGCTTGAAGAACAGCTGAAAATGATTGCAAAAGGACATCCAGGAGATAAAGAATGAAAAAAATGGTGACGAACCAAAAGCTCGGAGCTATAGAATAAAAGCTGGAAAAAATAGGCAAAATGTAAAAGCAGGTTTTAGAATGCGTGGAAAGGGCTGATAAACTCGAAAATCTGGTTGAGTCCTTGACTAAAAAAATAGACGGTTTAGATAACAGAGGCCGCAGGTCAAACCTTGTCGTATATGGCGTGAAGGAACTCGAAAACGAGACGCACGAGGATCTGCTTTGATGCTGTTGGAAAAGGAATCTTTGAAGATAAGATAGGAATAAAAACGGCAGGCATTGAAAAGAATCCATCGCCTTGGGCGAAAGAAAGCGACTGACAGTGCCAATCACACGCCCGTCATCTTGAAATTATTTGACTACCGGGATAAAAGCCAGCATACTTAGTAGCTGTAAGAAGCTAAAAGGAACGGAATACTCAATTAGCGAGGATTTTTCTCCCACAGTGGGAGAAGTTAGAAAGAAGCTGTGGGAAAGAACGAAGAGCACCGAGACCAGAAAGCCCAAGTTTTCTTATCCTATGATAAAGTCAAAATCAATAATCGCCTGTACGCCTGGAATGACCAAAGCAAAGACATTGTGGAAGTTACAAAAAACGAAAGCAAGGACAACGAACCATCACAAGCGAACTTAACACTAATGCGCGCAGCCTTATGAATAAAATCGAACAGTTGGAGGCGATTTCGATCGCTCTCGAACCAGATATTATCTTTGTAACCGAGACTTGGCTGCACTGTGACATTGGAAACTGTGAAGTGGCCCCCACAGGCAACTTCATCGTACGAAAAAAGATGCGACAACTAGAGGCGGTGGTGTTGCCTTGCTCCTAAGACAAGGCATAAGCTACACGGTAATGCCAGACGTTCCAGGTTTAGAGGCGGTCTGGTGTAGGATTCAGCTGGGACAGAGCTACGTCAATGTTGGCGCGGTATATAGACCCCCCCCTAGCCGAAGCATCGTACCTTGAGAGGCTTCAAGAGTACATGCAAGAGCACATGATGGGAACGCCATATTAATGGGAGGGGGGATTTTAATCTTCCAGATATTACCTGGAACTCTCTAAGCCCATCTAATGTAACAAACAATATATTGCTGAGCCTTCTGTTTACCTTCAACTTGACCCAAATTGTTTCGCAGCCTACTCGTGTGCAGGGCACTTCAAGTTCTATCTTAGACCTTCTTTTCTTAAGTGATTTATTTTTGAAAGGGAAGCATGACGTCGAAGTACTTGAAGGATTATCTGACCATGATATGGTTCTTTGTACTCTAACTATTCCAGATAAAATTGGTCAACGTAGTCTTAGAAAGCCTGTCTATGCATTTAACAAAGAAGACGACGATGCTATCATGACCTATTTTACTCATGAGCACCACGACTTCCACGAACTTGTTTCAGACGGCTCGACAAGCATTGATGAAATTTGGTTGTTGTTCAAAGCACATGTTATGCACTGCCTGAGGCAATATGTTCCACAAATACAAAAGAACATTAACAAACTCAACCCATGGATCACACACCATGTAATTCACTTAAAGCGTAGAGTAAAAAAGACTAAGGAAAGCTAATAGGTTACGCCCAGTCCCAGACTTCTGCCAAAAAATAAATTCGTTAAACAGATTGCTAAAAGAGGAAACAAAGAGGGCAAGACAGCACTTCTGTAGTACAACGCTTAGCAACTTTATCAAGCATTCACCACAGAAATTCTCGCGTTATATCAGACGCAAAGACAGCTCTGCAAAGCCGTTGTCGCCTAAGAAAGAAAAGCAACAAGCGGAAGCGTTTAACGTTTTTTTTCCCCTCCGTTTATTCCCCGGACAATGGCATTACCCAAGCCTACAGGCCGCAAAATATCGAGCAAAGTGAAGCGCTGGACGCACCAGTCGTAACCCAAGCAGGCGTGCTGTCACTCTTATTAAAATTAGACGATAAGAAGTCCAGCGGCCCAGACGGTATCCCAAACTCCTTCCTGAAACGCTACGCCGAGCCTGTAAGCAAATACTTATGCCTTATGTACAACAAGTCAGTCTCAGAACATTGCTTGCCAGCTGAATGGAAAATTGCAAAAATAGTGCCAGTCTACAAATCTGGGGATGCTTCTTTACAGTCGAATTACAGGCCTATTTCTCTCACATGTACTTGCTGCAAAATTTTGGAGCAGATTATATTAAAATCCGTTACTGAGTTCGTCGAGGCAAATGGGGCTCTTCATCCTTATCAACACGGCTTCAGAGCTGGTCTGTCCACCGTTACACAACTCGGTGAAATCCTGCATGATTTTGCTAAAGGAATTAATGACCAGACACAAATAGATATAATCTTCCTAGACTTCTCAAAGGCCTTCGACCGTGTCTGCCATGCTAAACTTCTTGTAAAGCTTAAACACACATTAGGGGATGGGCCTGCTTTTCGCTGGATAAAGTGCTATTTAACTGACCGTCGCCAGTTTGTTCAGCTAGGAGCCAGCACTTCCGAAATTATGCCGGTCCTTTCTGGAGTACCTCAGGGTTCTGTTTTTGGCCCCTATTCTCTTCCTCCTGTTTATAAATGACATAACTTGCCAGGTCCAATCCAAGATCAGATTATTCGCAGATGACTGCGTCCTGTATAGAGAAATACGAAGCCAGCAAGATCAAATTAGTCTTAACAAGGAGTTTGCTTTGTTAGCACAATGGTGTGACAGCTGGCAAATGGCCATCAATTTCGATAAAACAGTTACGATGACATTAACTAAAAAGAAATCCCAACTTACTTTTCCGTACGGCTATGATAATATCATCCTAAACACCGTCAGTCAGTATAAGTACTTGGGCGTTGTCATATCGTGAGATTTGGGATGGTCGGCACATGTAGAACACGTCACAAGCAAAGCAATGCGAAAGCTGATGTTTTTAAAGCGGGCCCTGCGATACTCTACAAGGAATAGCAAGCTTTTGGCCTACGTGATGATTATACGCCCTATCTTAGAATATGCGAGTGTGGCATGGTTCCTGTCTAGCAAAAAATCACATAGCTACTATTGAGGCTGTACAACGAAAAGCCGCACGTTTTATCTGTCACAGATATCGACGCACCGACTCGCCTTCGCAAATACTATCACAGCTTAGCCTTCACACGTTAGCTAGTCGTGCAATGCTCCTCCGACTCAAATTTTTTGTACCTAATCCTGCATAACAAAACTAAAATAGATTCGAACACCTACATTTCCTACAACACTTCCAGAGAAACTCGCCATAAGCACCACCTCACACTCCAAGAATACTTTTCCACCAACAATTCGTTTAGCTTTTCGTTCTTTCCGCGGGCTGTTCGGGAGTGGAACGCTTTATCGGAGGCGGTGGGGGACACATCCCACTGCGGACAAATTCGTCGAACTGGCTTGCCAAACCGTGCTGTCGGCAACATGTTAGTGACCCTATCGCTCTTACTTTTATCATTGTTTATCTTAGCTGTATATTTGATATTTGTGATGTAACATGGTACAGTTGTTGTCATTTTATTTCAGAGTGCTTGCTTTTCTTTTTTTTTTTCTGTTATATTCTTCTGCCGTCCTTCATGTGAAACTGAGTCAAAATGTTTTTGAGTTATCTTTTTTGCACTCATTCATTACTTAGCATAATGGTTATCATGTTTTGTGTCTTTTTTGTCTGTTTTTTTGAAACCCTATAGAACTATTGCACAATATTGTGAACGTGTATCACAATGTTCGTATTCTCTGTAAACCCACTCCTGTAAAAATCCCTAGCAGGATTGACAGTATTACTAAATAAAATAAATAAATAAAAAAAGCCGGCAGATCCCACGCACTGTGGGAATCGATGTAATGCGAAGCAGTCAGGAAGGAGCAAATCATGCTTTACATAATTTGCATGTCATGTTTTACATGTTACGACCTGTCATTTGTGTTCGTCATACAGTCCCGTCGCGATATACCAATTTTGGCGTATGTCAAGCTAGCGAACTGGACGCAAGCGCACCATGAGCGTGACATGTAAATGGCATTGTAGATGACATGCATGCCAAGATTTTCATGTTACCACCTGCCACTTATGTTCGTTATACAGTCATGCCACTCAATACCACATTTGGTGTATATCAATCTAACGAAACCGCCGCGAGCACGACATGAGCGTGGCATGCAAGTCATGTCGCACATGACAAGTCATGATTTCCATATTACCACATGTCAGTTATGTTCGTCATAGAGTCATGTCACTCAATACCAAATTTGGTGTATATCAAGCTAACGAAACGGCCGCGAGCGCGCCATGAGCGTGGAATGCAAGTCATGTCGCTCATGACATGTCATGATTTCCATATTACCACTTGTCATTTATGTTCCTCATACACTCATGCCACTCAATACCAAAATTGGTGTATATCAAGCTAACGAAACGGCCGCGAGCACGCCATGAGCGTGGCATGCATCATGTCGCACATGACAAGTCATGATTTCCATATTACCACTAGTCATTTATGTTCGTCATACAGTCATGCCACTCAATACCAAATTTGGTGTATATCAAGCTAAGGAAACGGCCGCGAGCGTGCTATGAGCGTGGAATGCAAGTCATGTCGCTCATGACATGTCATTATTTCCATATTACCACTTGTCATTTATGTTCGTCATACACTCATGCCACTCAATACCAAATTTGGTGTATCTCAAGCCAACGAAACGGCTACGAGCGCGCTATGAGCATGGAATGCAAGTCATGCCGCTCATGAAATGTCATGATTTCCATATTACCACTTGTCATTTATGTTCGTCATACACTCATGCCACTCATTACCAAATTTTATGTATCTCAAGCTAACGAAACGGCCGCCAGCACGCCATGAGCGTGGCATGCAAGTAATGTCGCACATGACAAGTCATGATTTCCATATTACCACTTGTCATTTATGTTCGTCATACAGTCATGTCACTCAATACCAAACTTGGTGTATATCAAGCTAACGAAACGCCCGCGAGCGCGCTATGAGCGTGGAATGAAAGTCATGTCGCTCATGAAGTCATGATTTTCATATTACCACTTGTCATTTATGTTCGTCATACAGTCATGTCACTCAATCCCAAATTTGGTGTATATCAGGCTAACGAAACGGTCGCGAGAGCGCCATGAGCGTGGCATGTAAATCATACTTTTCATGACAAGTTAGTCATGATTTTCATGATATGACCAGCCAATTATGTTCGTCATACAGTCATGTTATTCCATACCGAATTCGGTATAAATCCCATTAACGATACGGCCAGGAGGGCACAAAGTCGTAGGCGGCTAGATAGATAGATAGATAGATAGATAGATAGATAGATAGATAGATAGATAGATAGATAGATAGATAGATAGATAGATAGATAGATAGATAGATACGCTCAAAGTCGCCGAAGTTCGCCAAGAAATGCTTCGCATTTAAAAACGCCTTAACAAATTGGTGGAGAGTGCTGTGCTCTCATTCGATGCCTGTGGAGCTTCGGTCTCGTACCCTACCATCTACCATGTCCGCAAAACTTTGCCGCTTACTCCGAAAAGTGACGACGCCACTTTCTGGGATGTCCCACCGTACCGCTAGTTAGCAGAGTATTCATCCTACAGCAGTGTGCACAGCTCGCGTCGTCATTCAGGACGTTCTATATGTCGTCGAGTTCATCATCATTACTGCATGCTCCCACGACGTCATCCTGGGATGGGACTTTCTCTCCCGCCACGACGCCGTCATTCATTGTGCCTCCGCCGAAATTGAACTCTCACCGTTCGCACAATTGACGCCAGTAGATAGTCCCTCGGCACTGAGCAAGATCCTCGTCAAAGACGATACGACAGTGCCTCCAAGCTGGTCAACGGCTGTGTCGGTCTACTGCGCCGGTCTCTCCGACACAGTTGCACTCCTTTCGCCATCTGACCGTGGTTGCAGTAGGAAAGGGTTGCTGGTACCTTTCGCGACCGTGCAATTAACTCAGGGCAACACCCGCTATATTTGTGACCAACCCATTCCCGTACATTGTTACGTTGGTTCGAGGGGAATGTCTCGGCAGAGTGGAACCCGTCGACGACGCACAAGTCCTGGACGTACCCGGTGACTCGCACTGTCCCAGTTCCCGTACCATCAGTGCTGTTTCCACGTCTGATCCGTTATCTGCTGATGTATTTGGCAACTCTATCGCTGACAACCTTACGTCGGTCCAGCGTTCCCAGCTTCTGGGCCTATTGCAAGAATTTCTTGATCTTCTTTCGATGTCGGGCAAACTTCTCTCGGTCGCACGTCCGCTGTTACACATCGCATCGACACTGGCGCCCAACCACCGTTACGGCAACGTCCATATCGCGTGTCCCCTGCCGAACGTCGGGTATTTAATGAGCAAGTAGACGATATGCTCCGACGCGACGTAATTCGGCCCTCGGGCGTCTCCTGTTGTTCTCGTTGCGAAGAAGGACGGTTCTGTGCGGTTCTGTGTGGACTACCGACGCCTCAACAAGATCACTCGTAAGGACGTGTATCCACTACCGCGCATCGACGACGCGACTGACAGCCTCCACGGAGCCGAATTCTTTTCTTCTCTCGATTTGCGCTCGGGGTACTGGCAAGTACCCATGGCTGACGACGCTCGACCGAAGACAGCCTTTGTCCTCCCCGACGGCTTGTACTAGTTGAACGTCATGCCGTTTGGTCTGTGTAATGCGCCCGCGACCTTTGAGCGCATGATGGACACCGTTCTGCGCAACTTGAAATGGCACGTGCTTGTGTTACCCGGACGACGTCGTTGTTTTCGCTCGGATTTCTCCACGCATCTCCAACGTCTGAAAGAAGTTTTCACACGTGTGAGAAACGCCGGCCTCCAACTAAATCTGAAGAAGTGCCGATTTGCAGCACGGCAACTCAGAATCCTAGGTTACGTCGTGTCCAAGGACGGAATTCTTCCCGATCCGGCCAAGCTTCGGGCCGTGGCCGAGTTTCCCAAACCTGCGTCCGTCAAAGAACTGCGCAGTTTCGTAGGCCTGTTCTCATACTTTCGACGATTCATACGAAACTTTGCGACGATCATATCACCACTGACGAAGCTCCTTGGAAGTAACGGGCCCCTTAATTCGTGGTCATCGGAGTGCGACGACGCGTTCGCCAAGCTCCGCAATTTGTTGACGTCTCCTCCCATACTACGCCACTACGACCCTACGGCCCCAACGGAGGTGCACACAGACGCCAGCGGTGTAGGCCTCGTCGCTGTCCTGGCGCAGCGCAAACCCGGATTCCCCTGAATATGTCTTGGCATACGCAAGCCGTACGCTCACGAAAGCCGAAACAAATTACACCGTCACGGAAAAAGAGTGCCTGGCGATCATCTGGGCCCTTACCAAAGTTTCCACCCCTATTTGTATGGTCGCCCATTCGATGTCGTCACCGACCATCACGCACTATGCTGGCTGTCGTCATTGAAGGATCCCTCAGGCCATGTCGCCCGCTGGGCTCTTCGCCTGCAAGACTACGACATCCGCGTGCTGTACCGCAACGGATGCAAGCATGCTGACGCCGACGCCCTCTCGCGCTCCCCCTCTGCCTGAAGACAAAAGCCCCCTGCTCAGTATCTTCCATTGCTTGTTTCTGTCATCGATGTTCACGTCATTGCTACCGAACAGCGCAAGGATAATTGGATCGCCCCGCTGATCGACTTGCTCTCTGATCCGTCCGCAACACCATCCACTCGCGCCTTGCGTCGTCAAGCTCACCATTTCGCCATACGTGACGGCCTGATGCATCGAAGCAATAACAATGCCGACGGCCGGCAGTGCCTACTCGTGATACCCCGCAGTCTGCGGTCGGAAATATGTGAGTCATTCCACTCCTGATCCGCAATGCGCGCACTCTGGGGTGTCCAAAACTCACCACCGCAATCGACAACGCTACTTCTGGCGAGGGATGTACCGCTACGTGCAGAAGTTCGTTCGCTCCTGCCTCGATTGCCAACGCCGCAAACCGTCAACACACATGTCCCCAGCCGGTCTACAACTGTTACCTTGCCCTGACCGTCCGTTTGGGCGCGTGGGTATCGGTTTGTATGGACCACTTCCTCTGACGTCGGCTGGTAACCGCTGGGCCATCGTCGCCGTAAACCATCTAACGCGATACGCCGAAACCGCCGCCCTCCCAGCGGCTACTGCGCGTGATGTTGCCTCCCTTCCTGCTGCACCGATTTATACTGCGTCACGGTCCACCCCCAGGAGCTTCTCAGCGATCGAGGCCGTGTCTTCCTGTCGGAAGTCGTCGAAGCCATCCTCACGGAGTGCCATTCTGTCCACCGCAAAACTGCTGCTTACCACCCACAGACGAATGGCCTCACCGAACGCTTTAACCGCACCCTCGGCGACATGCTTTCGGTGTACGTTGCCGCCGACCACACGAATTGGGATGCTATACTGTCCTTCGTCACCTACGCTTACAATACCGCCCCTCAGAGCACTACTGGTTTTTCACCCTTCTTCTTGCTATACGGACGGCACCCGTCGTACACCATCGACACGATACTCCCGTACACGCCGGACCCATCTGGAGTGTGCCCCCTATTTCTGACACAGCCAGGCTTGCTGAAGAGTGTCGCGAGCTCGCCAAGACCTTCACGACGAATGAACAAGAGCGGCAGAAGGGTATTCGTGATGGTTCCACCACTTCTGAGCCCACGTTTCTCCCTGGGGCGCTCGTATGGCTCTCGGTCCCTACCTCGGCAGCTGGCCTCTCTTCAAAACTACTGCCGAAATACGAAGGCCCCCTACCGTGTCATCGAGCGCGCATCTCCGGTCAACTACCTGATCGAACCCATCGAACAATCTTCGCACATGCGCCGTCGAGGGCGCGACATTGTCAACGTGGAGCGCCTGAAGGCCTACTATGACCCGCTCGTAGTGACAAGCTGTTAGGTCGCCCGGCGGCTCCCTTTCGTCCCCGGGGTAATTTTAGCGATGCATTGGAACCTAGAAATGGGTTGCACTCTTCAGAGCCTTCTAGTGGGTCATCTGCAAAAAGGACGCCGCTCGCGCTGTGAGTTCGTGCCTGGCCGTGACTGTCACCATTACGCAGTATCTCTGAGTACCGGCAAATAAACGCCTTAACAGTATAAATGATCGCCTCAGAGAGCATGCGCTGTCATTGAGGAATGTCACAGGTTCGCATTTGCCGCATCATTGCAAGGAGTGCACGTGTGAACCGTTGCTGAATAACACGAGTATCTTGCGAAGAAGCAGGGACAAGGTGGCACGTGAACTAGCGGAGGCGATGTACATCAAGCAATTTGGGGACCAATCCATCAGCGTCCCGTCCTTGTCGCTTTTTGAGAATGAGTGTGCCTTCCTATCTGATAGGTTGTGGTGATAGGTTCTGTTTGCAAATGTACACATGCGTGAGGGTTTTCACAAGATGAGCATCGGTTTATTAAAAGTCAGTTGCAAGTGTGCGCTTGCCCATGTTCTTGTTTTGCGCCAACCAATTTCTAACCAGGTTCGAACTATCGCGATGGAAAGACACGCGAAAAGCGGAAAGCGTGGCTCTCGGCTCAGTCGAACTGCGAAATGCCTTCATTAGCGAGTTTTATTATAGTGCATGGTGTAAGAATATTTTCGGTGATGACTCTGCGGCCGGCGCCGCGTCCAGATTGTGTTCGCCGCCTCAGGCGGTTTCCTTTCGGCGGCGACAGGTGGCGCTATCAGACGGGGGTCACTGGGGAAAGGCGCCGATCTGCGCTGTGTTGATTATTGCTGCGGAGCCTCGCTTGTTTACCGCGCTCGATATGCATATGTACATGGATGTGAATAAATTAATACACGGCGATTTTGCAGTAACAAAATCGATTTTCTGATCGTTTATGCAGCTTATTTCCGAAGAGCGTTTTTGTCATATAAATGCTCCGACAGCAGCAAACGTTGGTCTGGAGAGCGGTCGCATTTTGACGCGACATCGTTAAAGAGCTCGTTTCGCTGAATTTCCGGTGGCGGTGGCGTTGGCGGTGTCGGCGTCAGCGTCTTTTGTTCTGAGCAAAAAAAGCAACGTTGGCAGTCAGCGAAAATGCGAGTTAGTTGCAATAAGGATGGCAGGTGGAGGACGTTTGCTGTTAGATACCTTGCGGCAGTCTCCACCGAAAAGCCAAGGCATGCTAGCGATTGTAAAGACGATATTGTGCGTGCGTGTGCGTGTGTAAGCGCGCGTTCGTGTGTGTGTTCGTGCGTACGTGCGCGTGCGTGTCTGCGTACGTGTGTCAGTGTGTGTGTTTGTGTGTGTGTGTGTGTGTGCGCGCGCACGTACACTGTAAACGAAAATATACCCAGCCGGGAGGTTTCGGGGGATGATGCTCCCGCTCAGCTCCGGTAGCCTCACTCAAACCGGAATGCTCCGGAGCATATACATTCGTTTTCCACCCTTTTTACTTCGGTGGGTGATGGACGGAGGGAAGCGGGACGAGTTTCCTCATTTTTTCTCCGGTGGATGCTCCGTAAGTGCTCCGGCGCATCACTTACGCTCCGTGGATGCTCCGCAAATACTCCGGCGCAGTGCGGTACAGCTCCTCCTTTCCAGTGACAAAGCGTCCCTCCGCACGACAGACGTCTCGTTAACAACGCGTAGGCTGAGAGGCAACAATGAGGCTGGACAACCCGACATTAACGTTTGAAAAAGCTGTTGTGGTGTTGGTATGCCTTCACTGGCAAAAAGGGCAACGACCGGGAAAGGAGGAACGTAACTTGCTAAAACTTGCTAGAAGTGACGTAGGCAGCCTCGCCGGGCGGCCGGTCCCGACAAACCAACATGTCGCAGGCCAAGCCACCCGAATCGAAGTGCAGCGAGGATTGTGCGAACCCCTTCAGCCGCGTTCGGCAAAAGGAAATCGTGCAGTGCACTTTGTGGACATCACAAGCGACTACAAGCGTCAACGAAGGTTGACATCGACAGAAGGGAGTTGCGGGAATCTTAATCGTGTGATGGTTCCGTGCAACGAATGACACATTGTGATCTCGCGAGTGGCGAACGATCCGGCGGTCGCTGGTGCGGCACAAAACTGGTTACTGAGCTCTTCTTGAATTCTCTGTGTTATTCTTTTCAAAAAGTGCTAAAATTGAGTAATTTGCTGTTGATAACCAAGTAGGTTATGAAGACTAGGCTAGCTTTGCAAGATGGCAGTGAAAAATTCAGTGGAAATATTGAAAATGCGTTGTTTGGAACACGTGCTTTTCTTTCTTAATATGAATAACTTCGGTAATTTTAAGCACACCACTGTAATATTGCAACGCGCGTTTCTTTTACTGCATTCGATTTACGCACACAAAGACTATCAACATTACTCGGCGCAGACCGCGCCTTAGTGCTCCAGAAGCTTCTCAGTTGTAGTAGATCGTTTTGTTAAGATTGCAGGCAAGGCGCTAACACTCAAGATTATTCAAAATCTTGCGCGACGACTAGTGATCAGGCTAGAATGTTCGACGCGTGATTTATAAAAAGCCGGCGCGTTCCAACGATGTTCAGTTGATCGACGGCCGACGCTCCGTTCGCCGCTGTCTGTGCCAGTGCGTATTGCTGTAATCTGACTTTACGTTTCACGGCCACAAGTTAGGCCAAATAAAGAGTTTCTTCTTCGACAAGACGACTGTTGCCTTCGTCGACGTCACGACCACGTGACAGCTGGTGGAGGTGCTGCTTCGTCCATGCTACGGACACCCCCGCGAGGCGCTGACCCTAGCCCGAGCCCCGAAGAAGACGACACAAATGACAACCCTGTTCGTCGCACCAGCCGCAGGCAGCAGGGACTACAGCCAGAGCACGGGCTCCTGCCGGAAAACACCAGGCCAAGCCAAGACATTGACTTCAACCGCAGGCACGATGACCACCCCTGTGCCGCCTGCAGCGATCGTGATCCAGCCACCGAGAGCCACCCCACTTTTCATGGATCGCCAAGTGAAGACCCCGAAACGTGGCTAGAAACCCGCGAACGAGTTGCGACCTTTAACAACTGGGACACCGCGGAAAAACTGCGCCGGGCCTACTTCTACCTAGAAGACGCCGCGAGGACGTGGTTCGAGAACCGAGAATCCACGTTACAAACCTGGGACCGCTTTCGCAGCGCTTTCTTAGAGACGTTTACGAGCGTCGTGAGAAAGGAAAGGGCTGCTGCCTTATTGGAAACACGCGTGCAGCTACCAAACGAAAGTGTTACCATTTTTTGCGGAGGAGATGGCGCAGCTTTTCCGCCACGCCGACGTTGACATGGCCGAGGGCAAGAAAGTTCGTTTCCTCATGCGATGAGTCAAGCAGGAGCTCTTCGTGGGACTGATGAGGAACCCACCCAAGACCGTCCATGAATTCCTGACAGAGCCAACCACGATCGAGAAGACACTGGAAGTGAGCACCCGGAATTCAATCGCCGCTCGACGCCAGGCTACGCCGACACTCAGTCCCTCTCCTCAGACGACCTGCGCGAGACCATAAGGGCCGTAGTGCTTGAGGAGCTTCGTCGAATGTTCCCGTAATCACAGCCACACGTTTCCACGATCGCCGATATTGTTCGAGAGGCCATGAGCTACGCTGCTGCCGCATGTCGTAATGCTCCCCCCGCCGCGCCCACGTGAAGACGTCGCACCATCGCAGTTCCGCCGCCAGACACCGCCGCCACCACCACCGACGCCATACTGTCCACCCGCCGGCCAGCGCTACGCTCCACCTTGGAAGACTGACGTGTCGGTCTTCCTGCGCTACACGCGCAGGAAGACCGACATCTGGCGTGCCCCTGACCACCGCCCACTGTGCTACCACTGCCGAGAAGCTGGCCACACCTACCGCCGCTGCCAGTACCGCCAGATGGGACTGTGTGGTTTCGCCATCGACGCGCCGCGTCCACAGCGGGTTAAAAGACCACGTGACATCGCCGACTATCTCGCAGGAGCTCAGTGGGCATCCCGACGACCATCCCGCTCGCCGCTGCCTGGCCGCCACATGTCACCGCACCGCCGGCAATACGCTGGCTCAAACTGGGGCCGATCTCCTAGCCCTTACTCGGAAAACTACGGGCAGCAACTGATGGAGGTGCGGTTGCTGTACGACGAAATGCCGAAGATCCTCCGCGGCCGCCCACGACGACAACGCGACGAGACCTGCAGAACACGACGCGAAGCAGACGAAGCCCTGCCGACGATACCTCGCGGACCGAAGAAGACGTGACGACGCAGCATGGAAGCACCGCAACAAATCGACGCAGCCGTGATCCGACGCCGCGACCTAACCGCAACGCAAGGCGACGGACTAGCGACCTGGACGTTCTCATCGACGGCCATGACGTCACCGCTCTCACCGACACTGGCGCTGACTATTCCGTCGTTAGTGGGCCATTCGGCGCCAAGTTGAAGAAAGTGAAGACCGCTTGGAGTGGACCCGAAATCCGGGCAGCTGGAGGCCACATAATAACGCTGATTGGAGTCTGCACGGCGAGAGTCACCATCAATAAGCGGACTTATCCGGCGAGCTTTGTAATCCTACAACACTGCTACAGGGATGTGATACTTGTAATGGACTTCCTAAGTGACCACGGCGCCGTCATCGACCTGAGGTCTGAGTCGATAACACTAACTTCAGAAAACGCACTCCCGCCCCACGCGACGCCAGGAACCATGCACTGAACGTGATAGAAGAGCAGGTGACCGTTCCGCCACTCTCCAGCATCGTAGTTTCCGTCGGCCCCGAAAAACCCGCAGACTTCGAAGGTGTCATCGAGGGCGATCAGCACCTGCTTGTAAACCGTCAGATTTGCGTCGCAAGAGGCATCGCCGAGTTGCGTGATGGCAAAGCAAAGGTACTGCTGAAAAAATTTCAGCCACGAATATAGGCACCTTAACATTGGTACGACGGTCGCCCACATCGAGAAATTCGTGGACACCAGCCACGCTTGCGCACTCTCCGATGCTACCGAACCTGCTTCGACGAATCGAGGTCCCAAACCAGATTCCGACGTCAACCCGAACCTTCCGAAGTTCAAGCAAGACCAGCTAAAGGCCCTGCTCCTGCTATTCAAAGACTGCTTCTCGGCGTCGTCAAGAATTCGACAGACCCCAGTCGCGAAACATCGCATCATTACAGAAGAAAATGCTCGACCAGTTCGACAGAGCCCGTACCGAGTATCGACGCGCGAACGCGAAGCCGTAAAGAAGCAAGTCGACGAAATGCTACGCGACGACATAATCCTGCCGTCCAAGAGTCCCTGGGCGTCTCCCGTGGTGTTGGTGAAGAAGAAGGACGGCACGCTACGTTTCTCCGTCGACTGTCGTCGTCTGAACAAGATCACGAAGAAGGACGTGTACCCCCTCCCACGGATAGACGACGCCCTGGATGGACTCAACAACACAAAGTACTTTTTGTCGATGGGCCTCAAGACAGGCTACTGGCAAATCGAAATCGACGAGAGAGACCGAGAAAAGACTGCTTTCACAAATCCAGACGGCCTGTTCGAGTTTAAGGTCATGCCTTTTGGTCTTTACTAGGCCCCAGCGACCTTCCAACGCGTTATGGATACCGTACTGGCAGGCTTGAAGTGGCAGACTTGTCTTGTGTACTTGGACGACGTCGTTGTGTTTTTCTCAAACTTAGACGAACACCCCCCGGCGCCTTGAAGCTGTACTTCAAGCAATCAAGACCTCTGGACTCACCGTGAAGCCACAAAAGTGCCGCTTCGCCTACGAGGAGGTCTTGTTCTTGGGCCACGTGATAAGCGAGTACGGAGTACGCCCCGACCCGCAGAAGACAGCCGCCATCGCTACATTTCCGCCACCCGCCGACAAGAAGGCCGTGCGTCGATTTCTCGGCATGTGTGCCTATTACAGGCAGTTCGTCAAAAACTTTGCCCGCATCTCCGAGCCACTCACTGATGTTACGAGGACCGACGTCGAGTTGAAGTGGGAAACGCCGCAGGAGGAAGCATTTCAAGAACGAAAAAAGACCCCTGCAAACGCCTCCGTTACTTGCGCATTTTGACGAAGACGCCGAAACAGAAGTGTACACCGACCGAGCAGCGTAGGACTCGGCGCCATCCTTGTGCAGAGGACGGATGGACTGGAAAAGGGTTATCAGTTATGCTAGACGGTCGCTATCCAAGGCAGAGGCCAACTATTTCACAACAGAAAAGGAGTGCCTCGCCATCATCTGGCCTACGTCAAAGTTTCGCCCCTACCTCTATGGCAGGCCCTTCAAAGTTGTGAGCGACCACCACGCCTTGTGTTAGCTAGCTAACTTGAAGGACCCTTCAGGTCGTCTCGCAAGATAGAGTCTAAGGCTTCAAGAGTTCGACATCACCGTCGTTTACAAATCCGGACGAAAACACTCCGACGCCGACTGCTTATCTCGCGCCCCCGTCGACCCGCCGCCGCTGGACGACCAAGAGGATCACTTCTTCTTGGGAGCCATAAGTGCCGATGACTTCGCCGAACGACAGCGAGCCGACCCGGAACTCAGACGAGTACCTCGAAGGCAAGACTGCCATTGTTCTAAAGGCATTCAAGCGAGGACTCGCTTCATTTTTCTTGCGAAACGGCGTTCTCATAAAGAAGAATTTCTCGCCACTTCGAGGCCAATTACCTTCTCATAGAGCCTTCAGTATTGCGACCAGAAGTACTCCAGGCACTACACGATGACCCGACGGCTGGACACCTCGGACTTTCCCGCACGCTCGCAAGAGTAACGGAAAAGTACTACTGGCCGCGCCTTGCCGCCAACGTCGCCCGCTACGTAAGGACGTGCCGAGACTTTCAGCGACGGAAGACACCGCCAACAAGACCAGCCGGCCTCCTTCAGCCGATCGAGCCTCCTCGGCGACCATTCCAGCAGATCGGGATGGACCTCCTGGGGCCGTTCCCAACGTCGACTTGCCGAAATAAATGGATCGTCGTAGCCACCGACTACCTCAACCGCTACGCCGAAACAAAAAGCCCCTGCCCAAAGGCAGTGCCACCGAGGTAGCCAAGTTCTTCGTTGAGAACATCGTCCTTCGACACACCGCCCCAGAGGCTTTCATCACCGACAGAGGTACGGCGTTTACGGCTGACCTAACCCAGGCGATCTTGGGATACGGCCATACAAGACACCGCGGACCACCGCGTACCACCCACAGACCAACGGCCTGACCGAGCGTATAAATAAGAGCATCGTCGACATGCTGGCCATGTACGTCGACGTCGAACACAAGAGGTGGGACACCATCCTTCCGTACGTGACCTTCGCATACAACACGGCCGTGCAAGAAACGACGCAGATGACGCCATACAAGTTGGTGTACGGACGGAGCCCGGCAACGACGCTCGACGCCATGTTACCAAACGTGACCGACGAAGAAAACATCGACGTGACCGCCTACCTACAGCGCGCCGAAGAAGCACGACAGCTCGCCCGCCTGCGGATCAAGAATCAGAAGACGACTGACAGCCGCCGCTACAATCTTCGATGTTGCTTCGTGGAATACCAGCCCGGCGACCGCGTTTGGGTGTGGACGCCGATACGACGACGTGGAATTAGTGAAAAACTTCTGCGACGATACGACGATACGTCTCGGCACACTCGACTACGAGGTTGTCCCCGACGGCATTTCGAACTCTCAACGGCGCCGTGCGCGACCTGAAGTCGTCCATGTCGTGCGCCTCAAGCCGTTTTCGCGCGGTAGTGAACCTGAGGACTGTACATTTTTTTCATTGGACTTTCTTGCTTGTGCGTATTGTTTATTGAACTTTCTTGATTTATTGTCGTTATTTATTGTTGCATGTATTTTTCTTCCAATTGTTCTGTTCTAATCATCGGGACGATGCCTTTTCAGAGGGGGGCACTGCCACGTGCGTTTCTTTTACTGCATTCGATTTCCGCCCACAAAAACTATCAACAGTACTCGGCGCAGACCGCGCCTTAGTGTTCCAGAAGCTTCTCGGTTGTAGTAGATCGTTTTGTTAAGATTACACGCAAGGCGCTAACACTCAAGATTATTCCGGAGCTTGCGCGACGACTAGTGATAAGGCTAGAATGTTCGACGCGTGATTTTTAAAAGCCGGCGCTTTCCAACGATGTTCAGTTGATCGGCGGCCGACGCTCCGTTCGCCGCTCTCTGTGCCAGTGCGTATTGCTGTAATCTGACTTTACGTTTCACGGCCACAAGTTAGGCCAAATAAAGAGTTTCTTCTTCGACAAGACGACTGTTGCCTTCGTCAACGTCACGACCACGTGACAAAATTTGGAGCGCTGATTGACTCTCTGTAGATATGCATTAATAGAAAACATCATAGTTGTGGGTTGGTTCGATAAAAGGTTATTAATATTTATAAGTAAACCTAATTGGTTAAAAGATATTTCGGTCTGGTCGGTATACATAAACGGTAATATTTGTCGCTTTCCATATTAATAAACGCCAGGTCGAGGCCTCTCATTACGTATAAATTATTTTGATTTATCATGTAAACTGAATTAATAAAATAGGAATAACTGAAATCAGCGTTAATTCGTTATAAATTTAGCGAATTCGGCTAAGGAAATGTGTTTGGTACAGACTTTTAGAACGCATATACGTAGTCATTTTGGTGAAAAAAATTATTTTGATTGTGTAAATGGTATCTGAGATATTAATCAAGAAGTATAATTGACCCGTTCGGCGCACGTGGTGCTTTCATGACGAAAGAGGGGGAAAAGGGCTGACGAGACCTGTGACGAGGAATGCGAAAGGAAGGTGGGGTTGCTTTGCAGAACGTGTTGTGGGGCGCGCGATGTCTGTCTGGATGGGGAGGTTGGTTCACGCTTATTTCTGCAACCCATGTGAGAGCACCGCTCACCGTCGTTGGGCGTAGGGGTATCGTTGCGAAAGAAAAAGTCACAGTTTCGCCACAAGGCGAAGCAATTAATGCGATAGCAACAAATTGGAATGTCAAGCGACGAATGGCAAGCAGGTGGAAACGTATAGCGCGCTGCTCACGCACACATGACGCACGAAATCAACGCGCAGAGGACGAGAGAGAACTAACAACGTTCGCAGCTCGACACTTAACGCGCTGTCAAACAAAAACGACGCACGAAACGTATTCACAGGTACAGACGAGCGCGAACTAACAAGTGTCACAGTTGTTACTTCGCTGTGTTTGAAAAGCGTGCTCTTTTCGCAATCGGGGGGGACTGCAGCGAGCGATGTGACCTTCGCGCGCCCGGTAACTACAACGCTATCGTTCCGGCGACAGCCCCCATTCTCCGCCTACGCGAGATAAGCGCGCGCGCACGGGCATCTACCCCCCCCCCCCCCCTTCGGGCAAAGTGCGCGCCGGAGAGCTTGGAGAGCGCGCGTCGCGACGAACGGGGCACCCAGCTAAGCCCCTCCGAGCTACTCCGAGCGCGGCCTTTGCGCCATCTCGCTGGTAATTCTGAAAACACGCTGAAAACTCGCTGTATATAAATAGCTCGCCGTTTGAACGTTGAAGGACGTTCGCCTTCGTGGCTGAATGGTTAGCGCCGTGCGGTGCAGACCGAGAGGTCCCTGGTTCGATGCCGCGCGTCGGAAACATTCTCCTGAATTATTTTTCTTTTAGGTTTTTATAAATATATACAAACATATACATATACCGGCCGATGACGCCGGCGGCCAACGAGTGTCTATATAATTGCTATCGCAATAAAAAAAGTCCCCATCTCCCGCTAAAGGGAACCATGTGTGGATGCGAAGCAGCGGGGAGATAATTAGCTTGAGCGGGAGGAACGTCACCGCTCTCATTTCACGGCAGCGGTCCCGGCGCTCATCGCGGCGCTGCACATGAGAGAGAACGAGGCGCGCGCGCTCCGTCATTTTCATACCGTGGAACTACCGTGGCGCCCCCCAGCGGAGTATGCAGCTGTCACACCACCTGTCCTCCGCACCGCTCCGTAGAGTATTCCAACAGTAGAGAAAGGGGGGTGAGCGTAGGAGAGGACAGAGAGGCGGGGAGGGGGCGCGCTGTGGTGGTGTGGGACGCGGGAAGGAGGGACGGACTAAGCCCCCTCCAAACACATGCAAGCAAGATCAAGGAATGGGGTCAACCTGGGCGACAGACACCACCTGCTTAGCCATTGCTAAGCAGCCTCTGTGCTCTCGGCCATGACTCTGATGACTGTAGTAGTTGTTGACGGCCTTGATATTACTACAGTGTTCTGGTTCGCATAATGGGTGCTTCCCTACTTCATGAAAGTGGCTGGACGCGGGACGCGAGACGGGGGATGAGGGACGCGGGAGGGACGGACAAAGCCCCGAGCATAAGATGCTTCGAATCTAAAAGTAAAGAGGGCATCTTCTAGACCTGTGCGCCGGTCCTAAAATCGCCGGCGGCGGCGCGCCGGTGTTTCCCACCTCCGGCGGCGGCGCGTCAACGGCGCGGGGTTCATCAGATCGGCGGCGGCGCAGCGTGCAGGGGGGGGGGGTATATTGAAGATTCAAGTGTTGGTGGGGAGAGAATTTTATTCTCTGAATTTTGAAGTAAAAAATGAATGCGATAGCAACATGTCGTCATGTTTTAACGAACTATAGGCTAGCACCTAGTTCTTTTTCATCCCATCTCACTAAATTGCGATTCGCTGGTGTATGGGAATACGGTCGCTCCCGGGAAGGGAGCGGTTTTCGTGCAGTTTTTTGCATCACTGGTCACAGCGCGTAGAGGGGTGTACACGAGCGTTTGCTTATGCCTGCCGAGATAGCGCGCGCGCCAGGGCTCGCGAGCGTGCCCTTATAGTCAGTGTTCAGAGTTGCGGCTCGAGCCACGCAGCCCCTCTACACCGGCGTTCCTTCATACTCCTTCGTCCAACGAAATAAGGACAGGGTGCTTCTTTCTGGTTGAAGAGCAATCGATGGCAGGCCTCGCACGCGGAGTGGTGTTATCGCATACGCCCTCCGTGCGACGAAGATGGGCAGCTTGTTTCACCTATGTTTCAGCCGTGTTCCTCGCTAGCGCTCGCGAGCTTTTACTAGCGGGTACAGCATACGATGCGCGTACAGCAGTTATCAATTTGAACTTTATACGGAACATGACGGCGACAATGAAAACCTGTACAGAGTGTCTATATAATTGTTATCACAGTCAATAAATGTACAAAAACCACGGATGCGGGTTGACCTCTCTTCTAGAGAGCTGCATCATCTTCGCTGTAAAGAGTTTCTCTGTTGGCAGATTCCTACGGGCGATATCTCCTTGGCACTTACTTCTTCATAAAGCACGTGCATAATGTTAGCCCATAAGCGTTGAGCCTATCAGGATTTTGAGCTTGTCAGCTACACTTTTCCGCTCGCGCAATCGGACTCACAAAATGGAGCGAAATCAGTTCATCGCATTCGATAATCATGCGAGGTGAGGAAGAACGGGTGGGCGAATGCACGGCAAAACGAGGTAGGAGACAATTCACAACTGATATTTCTCGTATATGAACCAATCGAAAGTATGCGCTATAATCATGTCAAGTGAATCACCGTGCCGGCGTCGCGAAGAGCGCCAAAAAAAAAAAACATAAAAACGAGAAACGTCAAGAGAGAATAACGTGCTCGATTTTGTATTTTCAGGGGCTGTTTTGGGGACCTTAGAAAGACAGGGAGTGCAAACACGGGCACAAGAGAGTAGTCAAGACACCGCAAAAGTAGCTGACTGAAAAAATCTTACAGGGGCGGTAAAGAAGGTAGACAAACAAACAAAAAAAAGAATATTAAGACAGCTTCACACTAGTGGTCCCAAACATCGTACAGGGGCGGAAAAGAAGGTAGGCAAAAAAAAAATGCCCCCACCTCCCCGAAGGTAATCGTGAGGAAATGCGAATGCATTTCGCGCGCGCTTCACTCCATTTATATATGGTGGTTGTGGTTCGAAGAAGGAAAAGGCGCCTAATTTCTGCAGCCCGGTCGGGAGCACGGCGCAGCGGCTGTCTTTTTTTCTTGTTTTTTTTTTTTTTTTTATCGCGGTAGCTCCGCTGAGCTCCCGCGATGCGAGCGCCCTCACGCGCCAGAGTGCGCTCCTCCTCTCCACTTTGCTAGGGGCGAGGATAAGCGCGTGCGCCCGCAGCTTTTGCTATGGGAGAGAGAGAGAGAGCGGAGAGATAACACCTGCCGGCGCGCGCACACCTCCTCAACCTATCCTCCTCCCCGCGGACAACGCCGGCCAACGCCGGACAACGCCGGACAACGCCGGATGCCTGACATAGCCCGACTATGAAATGCATTCGCATTTAAAAGAAAATTAAGACAGATTCACACTAGTGGTGCCAAACATCGTACAGGGGTGGAAAAGAAGGTAGACAAACAAAAAAAAGAAAATTAAGACAGCTTCACACTAGTGGTGCCAAACATCGTACAGGGGCGCAAAAGAAGGTAGACAAACAAAAAAAAAAGAAAATTAAGACAGCTTCACACCAGTGGTGCCAAACATCGTACAGGGGCGGAAAAGAAGGTAAACAAAAAAAAAGAAAATTAAGACAGCTTAACAGTAGTGGTGCCAAACATCGTACAGGGGCGGAAAAGAAGGTAGACAAAAAAAAGAAAATTAAGACAGCTTCACACTAGTGGTGCCAAACATCGTACAGGGGCGGAAAAGAAGGTAGACAAACAAAAAAAAAAGAAAATTAAGACAGCTTCACACTAGTGGTGTCAAACATCGTACAGGGGCGGAAAAGAAGGTAGACAAACAAAAAAAAAGAAAATTTAGACAGGTTTACACTAGTGGTGCCAAACATCGTACAGGGGCGGAAAAGAAGGTAGACAAACACACAAAAAAAAAATTAAGACAGCTTCACACTAGTGGTGCCAAACATCGTACAGGGGCGGAAAAGAAGGTAGTCAAAAAAAAAGAAAATTAAGACAGCTTCACACTAGTGGTGCCAAACATTGTACAGGGGCGGAAAAGAAGGTAGACAAACAAAAAAAAAGAAAATTAAGACAGCTTCACACTAGTGGTGCCAAACATCGTACAGGGGCGGAAAAGAAGGTAGACAAACAAAAAAAAAGAAAATTAAGACAGCTTAACACTAGTGGTGCCAAACATCGTACAGGGGCGGAAAAGAAGGTAGACAAAAAAAAAGAAAATTAAGACAGCTTCACACTAGTGGTGCCAAACCTAAAGGAAGTGCAGAGCTGGGTAGCCATCTTTGTTCCTCTTCAATTTTGTTCGTTTCCTCCTCGCTTTCTTTTTCTCTGTTTCCGTTTTTCTGTCTTTATTTCTATTATTTCTTTCTCTCTATTTATCTATTTTTCTTTCACTTTCTTGCTCTTTCTATTTTTTCTTCCTATTTTTCCTTTCTATTTCTTGCTTGCTTTCTCCTTTCTTTTTTTCTTTTTTATTGCGATAGCAATTATATGGACACTCGCGGCTGGTTTTCGGCGTCGGCGTCCGCGTCGGCGTCATTTGCCGTATATGTATATGTATATATATATAACCGGGCCCGCCGGTCGTTCGTGAGCGTGAAAAGACGCGAGGGGGGGGTCCCTCGAGCGACCTTCGATTTTACGAGCGGGGCGCCCGCGTTATCTCGCCTTCTCGGCGGCCGACAGCGGACGGGGGGGGGGGGCGACGTTCGATTTTACGAGCGCGGGCGCGGGCGCGGGCGCGCGCTTTATCTCCCCTTCTCATCTCCCCTTCTCGGCGGCCGGGCCGGCGTACCCTTCTGCGTGCTGCGCTCTCAACGCGAAGAGAATTCTCTTAAACAAGCGTTTTCTAGAGTTGCGTGAGATCGGATCCAAAAAGAGTTAGCTGCCAGCCTCACTTCGTATAACATTACAATTTTTTGCTATCGCATTCATTGCTTCACCCTTGCGGTGAAACTGACTTTTTTGTTACGTATTAGCCTGTGTTACGCCAAGCGACGACAGCATACGACAGCCGGGACCCCTAAAGCGTTCCGCACTTAATATCATCAAGCCGCTCGAAGAACAAAAGGGGGAAGTCTTCTTCTTGGCGCGAGCGCGCCTTCAATATGCGAAAGATGGCTGTGCTATACCTTGTTTTACCTGCGTTTCGCAAAGCTAAAAGCTACGACAGCATACAACGACAATATATGACAGCCCGGGCCCCTAAAGTGCTCCGCACATAAAATACTCATTTGCGCATTCCCAGGCAAGAGGCGATACCCATCAGTCAGTTGCGCGCGATGGCGTACGAGATAACTGGTGGGCGTCTGTGTTCTCACGTCGTGTCGTTTTAACATGAATACTCACCAACTAGCTCAGCTATCTGTTATTCAGTTCTTCATTGTCTTTACTTCTCTATTCATTTATCGGCTTACTCTAGTAAAAATGAAAAGAAAAAATGCATTAACCCATCGATATATATTACTTATCTACATTATTTATCTATGCGCAATGCAAGGCTGGGGGACGCGACAACGTTGAGGTCAGGCAATCCTGTTGAGACATCTGGAGGAGAGAAAGGTACGAGAACTTCCGGGTAGCTATTCTCTTTGTGTCCTTCGAAAGGAGATGCCCACAGAGCATATCGGCACAGCGCATTCAGTTACTCGAAAAACGGTGAACCGTGATGTTTGCTCTTGACCACGTCGATGCACCGAACCCAGCAGCACATTCCATGCGTAAAAAGTGGACGACATTTACAGAAATAGGAACTTGTGAAGTCTGAACTTGCATATGAATCTGTCCCAAATGTTTGAGAACGATGCAGACAATGCGTACCGACCTTCACAGGTGCATGTGTTAGACGGGCGGCCGCATGAAACCTAATTCGATGGCTTACGCGATCCGAATTTATACGCGGCCTCCGAGATGTATGCGCAAAAGCTGATGTCTGGGCGCTGTGTTCGTTGCATTGAAGCACATTCCGTCCCTCACATTAGTGTTCAGAGTTGTCAGAGCTTCGGGACATTAAAATGACGTTGTGAAAGAAGACCCAGAAACACGGGGCGCGCCGGTCGCCGAGCTCCGGCCCATCAGCTGTGGCCGAAATGAACAGTCCAATAGGGGGGACACACTGTGAATAACTCCCCAGTCTTAAAAAAATGGAACAGGAGCATGCTGGGAACTGTGACTAGAGCGTACAGCACGAGGGGGGGAGTGGCGTCAAAAGGAGGTTGATTTGTGTACGCTAGGCGCACGCTTTCATGAATTTTCGTTTTTGGAGACGATAGTCCTTCTTGGGATACTTCAACGCAGAAATTTTGGTCTGTCTGTCTGTCTGTCCCCCGATTCAGGCACTCGGCCCAAGTTTAATCACTTTCTGAACGCCCGGCTATCTTGAACTGGTATTTGCGTTCATACTTGTGAACATTTTCGATCAAAAAAGCAAATACTACGCATATCTGAGGTGCAACATTAATATATAAATATCAAGTCGTGTGTTCCTTTATTAGACAATACATAGATACGTAATTCCAAAGACCCTACTGTTTTTTAGGCTGCGCTGAAAATGCGACGCTGTGCACGAACTGCGACGCTATGCACGAAAAAGCACTGCGCCGACGATAAGGTGCTGTCGCTGGCTGTGGCTCTTGGTTCACCACAAGCTCATGTTTTTCGATGGCGTCCATATCTCGGGCAGCGCCTCCTCTATTTTATCAATGCCAGCCAAATGCGGCCGAATCAACATAGAGTAGGCGCTGTCTGAGGCAAGGCAAAACATAGTAGTATGGCCGGCACAAGACTATCGTGTTTCGACGACATTTGCAGCGAAGCAAGCAGATACGCGACCAATTTTTTTTCCCATGATCTCACCTAGAAAAAGGGAAAGAAACAAGAGGCATAGCGGGAATTCTGACACGAGCCTTATAGCGGCTTCAGAGGAGGTTCGCTTATAGAAGATAGGCGCTCACCCTCCTATTTTTCCCCCTCTGAGGCTGATGCACGTACGGTTTCTCTAATTTGAGTGGAGAGTTGTGAAAACTTCATGAGATCAAAATGGCGTTGAAGAGTAAGAGCCCAAAGAGAGGGCGCGCTGCTGGCCGAGTTCCTACCAATCAGCGGTGGCTGAAATGGAGTCTATTACATGGACGCATTGAGAAGAGCTACCCCGGTGACGTGATGTATTTTATGTCGGGATTCTCCGTTCGGATTAAAATAAAAGACTAACGGCGGCGCGCCGCAATTTTCGCTCGGCGGCGGCGGCGTGGTCATTCTCGGGACTCCGGCGGCGGCGCGAGCGAAAACAGGCGGCGGCGGCGGCGCGGCGCGGTGGCGCACAGCTCTAGCACCTTCTTGAGAAACTGGCAGTCTTTTCTGCGTTGATGGGAGAGAGAACTATCGCGCTGCTGCATTTTTTTTTCTGTGTTCAGTCCTGTTGCCATGGCCGTGAATGCAGTCTTTCTTTTTTTTTTTTGAGGAGGGGGGGGAAGGGGTGAGTTGAATTTCCCCGACCAAACAGGTAAAACCGTCAAAATGTTCGCCTTCATGTCCCATATCTCTCTGAGAATAAAACACTTCTTCCTATTTTTCTATGACTAACAGTGCGCGGAGCAGAGACATAGTATTGACCTGGACAATGCAACGACGCTGGCCTGTGAACAGAAGGAAACGAAAATTCCTCGAAACCTGGTGCACACGTCATGACACGTCGGCGTGCATCACGTCATCCGTGGCCTCCTGCCGCACGTCTTCACGGACCTGTGTGTTGAGTAAACTGGTCCACCTCCCCTCATTTCTGTCAGTGTACTATACTGATAATGCAATTGGCATAGGTGGCGTAAGGCTTGCACTTTTGATTGCTAATTTATTTCTTTAAGTAGGAGTAAACTTTATTTTGTGCTCGAGCCTGTTCATTTGGAAACGATACATGCTCATGCAATAACTATTTTGAAAAATGTTCATTACGATAAGTTTCACGACAGAGCGGGCGCTGCAAATTAAAAAAAAAAAAGAAATACAACGCCAACTTCTCTCGAAGACTCTTTGGCAAAGCAGAATGAAGGTACGTTTTTTTCTTAAGAACCGGCCGCAAGTATACAAACTGTAAGTGCCTAATATGCTGGAAGTAGGACGATGAGCGCATACTAAAATCCGACTGTAATAATCATGCAGCTATAATATTTTAGAAAATTGGCAATTAATCGGGAGAGGTATTCCTGATGCTGTCTTCGAGAGTAGCAAAAGTCGCTTATTTTAGTGAAAAAAAAAAAAAGCTTTTGAATCTGCCAGCAGAAGTAGAGGTATCGATTTAGAAATATATGGAAAATTTTCGCCCGTTTTAAACTTTGTCCGCGGCACGGAAGTGTGTTTTTAACATGGAGCGGCTGGCTGACACCTGTGTACATGTGATATGCTTCTTCATATTGAGCGCTCGTCCTGTCTTTTTTGTGTGGTCCGTTTAAGAACCTGGGTGTTTTCATGGACAGGCAGACAGTATGGGGTTTACTCAGTACCCGCGGCTTCAGTGTCCTGAGTTTTCGTGCCTCTGGCATGATTTGAAATTCTCATGTATTATGTTTTTGATAAATGATGCAGGAAACAATCAGCTGAACCCTTGCGTCGTCAATGAATGTGCTGGATGATCCTTCGGAGATGGTCCCCGGCGGCTACGCTTCCTTCGTTTGTTGTGCATCCTTTTACGGCATTCTAGATGTCATTTCAACGTGCTGCGCTTAAAACTTGTGTGCTGCTGATTTCATGTGATCTGTCTTCTTGTGTTCTTTCTTTGTGGCTTTTTGTAGATATGTTTCTTCTTGTCTTCTTTTCCCAAATGGTGGGTCATCAGCCACAAACTGCAGCATATTTTGAATAAATCAAGCAATAAGAACTCAAGTGTTCTCCTGAATTTGATCTGCTAGAGCTCTGTGGAAAAAATACACAGTAACTCTACAGTGTTTGCATGAGAATTCCTTCATCTAACCAATGCGTGACACGATCAGCATAGAATAGACAAACAGCGGAGCAAAAAATTAAAAAATAATACTCGTGATCCATCGCACTGCCATTCCGTCCGGACGAAGTAAGGACATTCGTAAAATACTCCGAAGGTGCCACGCGAAAACTCCGGATAGCCGGAGTGAAAAAGCAGCGGCCAGCCGGAGCAAAATGCCGTTAAAAGTGCTCCAGCGGCGCCACGCAATCACTCCGGTCGGCCGGAGCGAAATATCAATGAAAAGTACTCCGGCTGTGCCACGCAATTGCTCCGGCCAGCCAGAGTAAGAACTTTGCTCCGGAGGTCCGGAGGAAAAATTACTCCAAACAGGGGGTTCGCTAGAGGACAGCCGTTTTACTCCCACCTGGGAGTAATTTTCTTTTACAGTGTACGTGTAAGTGTCAGTGTGTCTTTGCGTGCGTGCGTGTGTTTGTGTGTGTATGCGTGCGTGTTTGTGTATGTGTGTGTGCGTGTGCGCGCGTTTGTGCGTGTTTGTGTAGGTGTGTGTGCGTGTGCGCGCGTTTGTGCGTGCGTGCGTGTGTGAGTGAGTGAGTGAGTGAGTGAGTGAGTGAGTGAGTGAGTGAGTGAGTGAGTGAGTGAGTGAGTGAGTGTGTGTGTGTGTGTGTGTGTGTGTGTGTGTGTGTGTGTGTGCGCGCGCGCGTGTGTCCTGTTGACAACATTTAATGTGTCTTGGTCCTAATAAGCATAGATGAGGCAGCTCGAAAAGTGGTATCATAGTTTAAAATAAGCAATTACCTTTCCGGCATGATGACGAAGTGAATTGGCAGCTCATAGGCTGCTCACACTATCAGTGCGGTGTTGAGAAGTATCCTCCTCTTCACGTGGAGGAGGCCCGTCGGTGGTGAATTCGAAGCGCAGCCTCTTGCGTGGCGTGCCTGTTGATTCTGCATCGCCATGCCCTGGACTCGCTGTTTCTAGGCGCAATAAATTTGGCGTACTTTCAGTGGTCCGGGAAGACACTTCAGAAGGAGTTGAATCTTTTGGCCCCCCTCGCTTTCGTGAAGTCGGCACTAGAGCCTGCCGTTTTCGCGGATGCTTTCTGGTTTTTGGCTGCACGGGCAGCTATTTTGGACAGCCCGGGAAAATGCTAGGCACAGCATCTGAAGAGAGCACAAGTTTATTTTGGGGGGTACAATAACACGAGGTTTCCCTTGTATTCTGCGTGATATATTGAAGAGATCCCTTCTTCTGAGAAATGCTTCGAGCGCACATGGTCAGTTGGCTCCAAGACTCTGTCTGCTCTCGGAATCGCCCATCGCCGTTTATTGAAGCGCTCTGGTTTATGCGGAGCCTCGAAAGGTGACATACGCTCCCTACAAGTCCTATACTCCGACTTGCAATTCGGAAAAAAAAATATCTTTTGCCCATTTCGAGGCGCAGCCAGCGACAAGGCCGCTAACGGGTACTCGGCGTCTTATGCAGCCTCGAGGTATACGTTCAGTGAATCACAAAACACGGATCAGCAAACAAGTGCCCTCACAGGGCCCACAGGCACAGGGCAACGCGTTTTTAAGTCATAGAACAGCACGCGCACAAAGCTTTCAGAAAGATCTCCCTTTTCGCACGAATTTCAGAAAACGCCGCGGCCGAGCCCCCTAACACCCCATACTGTAGCGCCATCTGTACTCGTGCGGCGAAAACTACTCGTGGCTCAAGGTCATCGGCGAACACAATCTGCCCGTGCCCTCTCCTTAAGCGGAGCGGCGAGTGTCAGTACCTAACTTATTCTTACACCGTGGTCATGGCGTACATGACATGCATATCACGATCTTCATTATACCACCTGTCATGTATGTTCGTGATACAGTCACATCGGGGAATACCAATTTTGTTACATATCCATTAAATTGAACTGCCGAGAGCGCCCCGAGACCATGACATCTAAATCATGAATTACATGACATGCGTGTCATGATTTGTACCTTAAGACTTGTCAGTTATGTTCGTTATACACCGTTGTCATGGCATACAAATTTTGGTATATATACACTCAAAGAAACCGCTGCAAGAGTGCCAAGACCTTGGCAAGTACATCATGTCATTCATGACAAATATTTCATGATTTTCATGAAATGTCTAGTCACTAATGATCTTCATACAGTCATGTAATGGCGTACCAATTTTGGTATACATCCAATTACCGATACAGTCAGGAGAACGCAGCGTCGTAGGCGGCTAGATATAGATAGATAGATAGATAGATAGATAGATAGATAGATAGATAGATAGATAGATAGATAGATAGATAGATAGATAGATAGATATAGATAGATAGATAGATAGATAGATAGATAGATAGATAGATAGATAGATACGCTCAAAGTCGACGAAGTTCGCTATGAAATGCTTCGCATTTAATATGTAGGATACAATGGAATATGAAGCTCGGACACAGAGCACAGAGAGCCCCGCGGGTGCTTGGAAATCTGTCACAAAAAGACCCTATACATGCCTGATGTCGGGAAAGGAGATGCATTAGAGCGTGGCAAAGGGAGTAAAATAACAACCAAACGTCACACAATTCGAAGTGCGTAACGAGTGAGTCGTTTAAAGCTGCCAACCTATTACAAAGGTCTCGATCTAATCCTTCATCGTCATCAGCCACAGGATCAGCAAAGTGCACATAATGCCTTACAGGTGTGTAGCCGGTACCTCGCTTCTCCGCACAATGTCGAATAATGCCATAGCGGGTGTATGCCCGCTTCGAAAAACTTGATTATTTATGGCGTTGTTGGTACCTTACAAGTATACTTGTAGTAGTGGTCCCAAGAGAGTCGCCAAGCAGCTGATCTTCGAGCTTTCGTTGTGACTGTGCGGCGTGTTCCGCGCAGGGCTACCTGGCGTTTTTGCTGTAAAGTTTGACACGACCTTAGAAGGTACATAGTTTGTCATTCAGACAATCGCCTAATTCTTCTGGGTGATTAATCCGATGAGCGCTTATCTTGCAGCGCTCTGAGAGAAGATAAGGGAGACATTGAGACATGTCCCGACCTGCACCACTATTGTATCGCAGGTATGAAAAAATTGAACAGGAAATGTGGTTGAGATGAAAAAAAAGCAGGAATAGAAAGAAAGGGAAGAAAAAAATGAGAAAAAAAAGAAGAAAAATAAAAAAAAATGAGGAGAAATAAAAAATGAAAGAAAAAGAAATTGCGGAGAAGAATCCGTATGTGGGGAGAAAGGGTGTAAGGTAATGTGGAGCAAAATGCCACAAAAATTTTAACATAGTGAACATACTTTTTTTAGTTCACTTGTTACCATTAAATGTCAATGCAGAGACTTTCCTTTGTGCACAAGGTATGCGCTACATAAATATGAGAATGATGCCACAGTTCAAAGGTTTATTTTAAAAAAAGAAATAAGAAATGCACCAGATGTCTCATTTTGCCCCAACCTGCGGGGCAAAACGAGACAGCGTGAAAAAAAATCTCATCCCTTCCGTTTTTTCTGTAGAAGCACCTGAAATTGACTCCGTGGCCTCTCACGCAGTCTTCATGAGCCCAGTCGTTGCACTCCACGCATTTAATCCAAACAGAAACCGGCTCTGTGTTGATCCAACACTGCTTGCAGATCAAACACCGCGAGTCTTTCTTTGTGCTAATGTTGTCTTTTGTGGAACGCTTGTACTTCATTGCATTATTCAACGATTGCAGGCTAGATATGTTCTGACGCACCTACTTCGCCTATTTTTGCCGTTTTGATGCAGAACTGCACAGGCGTTTAGTGGTTTTCAACTTTTGAGCTGGACGTTGTGAGGCGATGAATTTAAAACTGCTGGATACGGATTTTCTAGCACTTGTTCTTTTAATTTTGGTATTGGAGAAATGTCATTAAAACTCGATCCGAAGGCGTGTTTGCAAGCGGCTTGACTAGGAGATTCTTCCAATTTTTTTCATGCGCCAGCGTCCTTGGGACCGCTGAACAACCTCGATGTAGCGCGAACGGAGTCAGTCCTGAGCAGCAATCACTGCTATTATTGCCATAGCAATTATATGGACACTCTCGGCTGATTTTCGCCGTCCCCGTCTGTCGACGTCGTCATGTCCCGGATATATATATATATATATATATATATATATATATATATATATATATATATATATATATATATATATATATATATATATAAAATTACACCATCTCCCGCTAAAGGGAACCATGTGTAGATGTGAAGCAGCGGGCGCTAACGCTTACACTGGCGGTGGCGTTGACGCTGGCGCTCATCGCAGCGTTGCGCAGGAGATAAAACTGGGGAGGCGCAAAGCAGGCAGTGATGGAGCAGTGTTTCCTACTGGAACATGTCAATCGCTGCTAATGGGCAATGAGACAGAATACTCCGACTGGACACAGAGACCCGCACTCCGCTTTTAGTTAACGCGCACGCTGCGAATTTTTTATTGTTCAACAACGCACAGGAGAAATCTCCCCTCGGCACCACCTTGGAGGTCAAGATCCATTGCCATATATACGGGGTGGCCAGTGAACGGTTGTGCAGCGCGAGCAGTCGGTTTTTTCAACCAAGAAACTCGCTAGCAGACGCTGCCGGTGTCGGCGTCGCGAGGCGAGAGAGGGGGGAGCGTAGGAGAGGGAGGGGGGACGCGCATGTGCAGTGGGAGTGTGGACGCCGCGGGCAGGTATGCCTATAGGAGAGAGGGGGAGCGTAGGAGAGGAGAGAGGGGGGGACGCGCATACGCTGTGGGGAGTGTGGACGCCGCGGGCAGGGATGCCTAGACGAGAGAGGGGGGGAGCGCAAGAGGGGGAGAGAGGAGGGGAGGCGCATGCGCAGTGAGGGGTATGGTTGCCGCGGAGAGGGATGCATAGAGGAGAGAGAGGGGGAGAGGAGGTTTTTATTTTTATTTTTTTGAAAGGGTTTGCGCATGCGCAGTAAGGGTGGTCACGCCGGCACACCACCACCACCACCACCACCTTTACCGGATTAAGCTTCGCCATAAGATGCTTCACATCTAAAAAAGGCATAAAGAAACATAAAGCAGCTGAAAAAAATTCCAAACCACCTTACCGGGGATTCGAACCAGTGACCCCTAGCTCCGTCTCCTTCGGCGCTAGCCAACACAGCCATACGCCACGCTCGTGCCAGCGATTTAACGGCTACTATTCATATGCACCATTTGCCGCTCGCGGTACGCAGATCTCGGAACAGCTTGAGCATGTTTTCTATCACGCAACGCTTTTACAGTTTCTTTCAAATTGAAAACTGCCCTTGAGATGCGCACGAAAAAGTGGCTCCCTTCTGTACCACTCATGATGTAGAAGGAAAAAAAAAAACAACACCGGGCACACTTGGCGTCAGACGCCACCGCGTGGCTGGAGACGCAGAGGGTCATTCCACGTGCGGCAGTTTTTTAAAAAAGAAGTATCAAACAGCGTCGAAAAGTCA
>JALIZH010018345.1:0-93542 GCA_030522465.1 Rhipicephalus appendiculatus | reverse complement strand
ACCAATAAACTAAATGTAAATGTTTCAGCGTCATACGCTAAGCAGAGGAGGAAACGGCCCTGATAGTTAAACTCTGGAAATTTGTTTTTCTTTAATTTCAATCGTCATCTCCATCCATGCCCCCGCACATAAATGGGAGTACTTCCACCTGTACGATTCGTATCACGCCGCTAGTGAAACTGATAAAGGAGGTCTCCCGTTCACGAGGTAGCCTCAAGGGTTAGTTCCGAACTTGCCGCATTGTGGAAAAGGTAAGATACTGCCACTGTTCTAACATGCGCATTGAGCATAGCTGCGCCTTTTCCGCTTTGCTGTGATAGCATTATATGCCGTTTATGTAAAACAAATCAGGTGATCATGTCCATAGCGATTCGTCAATATATTCAGGTAAATAAACGCTTTTCTCATAACTTCTCGTGTTCGCTACTTGTAGGTTCAGCGGTCTGTCTGTTCGTAAGTAAATATTTTAAGGCGAAAGCCTTTAATGTCTCATGCTCACGTCCGTCCGTGCGGTGTCCGTCCGGCGTCCGTCCGTGCACGATCCCACTGCGCATGCGCCAACCCATATAAAAAAATAAAAATAAAGACCTCCTCTCCACCTCTCTCTCCTCTAGGGCATCCCTCCCCGCGGAGGCCACACCCTCACTGCGCATGCGCGTCCCCCTACCTCTCTCTCCCCTCCTACGCTCCCCCTCTCTCCTCTAGGCATCCCTGCCCGTGGCGTCCACAACCCCCATTGCGCATGCGCGTCTTCCCCTCTCCCACGCTCCCCCCTCTCTCGCCTCGCGACGCCGACGCAGGCAGCGTCTGCTAGCGAGTTTCATGGTAGAAAAAACCGACTGCTCGCGCTGCACAACCGTTCACTGACCACCCCGTATATATGGCAATGGATCCTGACCTGCAAGGTGGTGCCGGTGGGAGATTTCTCCTGTGCGTTGTCGAACGATAAAAAATTCGCAGCGTGCGCGTTAACTAAAAGCGGACTGCGGGTCTCTGTGTCCAGTCCGAGTCATCTGTCTCTCGTTGCCCATTAGCAGCGATTGGGATGTTCCAGTAGGAAACACCGGTCCATCGCTGCGTGCTTTGCGCCCCCCAGGTTTCTCTCCTGTGCAACGCTGCGATGAGCGCCAGCGTCAACGCGGCCGCCAGTGTAAGCGTTAGCGCCCGCTGCTTCGCATCTACACATGGTTCCCTTTAGCGGGAGATGGTGTAATCTTTAAGGCGAAAGCCTTTAATGTCTCATGCTCACGTCCGTCCGGTGTCCGTCCGACCTCCGTCCGTCCGTCCATCCGAGCTCTGGCACGGAGCCAGCTGGCCGCCGGGATGCGCAGACGGACGCCGGTTGCGTCGGACACTATAGCGCTCGCGCTTTGCTTGCGCAGCGTCGCTGTGCCCAGAGTTTGCAATCATTCTGACCGATGCCGTCTCAATGGACCCAGGCGTTCACGGAATACACTTTCCAATTTACAAAGGGTCCGTCAATTTAAGAGCTGGAACGCGGATGGCGTTTGCACGATGCGCAAAGCGCGAGAAAATACTAATGCATGCGAACGGAGGAAGATGAGTCTCGCGTCTCGCTGCGATTCGCGGTAAAAAAATTAAAGAAAACACGCGCCCATTCGGTATTTCTTATCCCACTGAGAGTGCAAAAGAAAAAAAAAGACATGGCATAATCAGTGGAATGGCCACACGCTTTCGCCAAACACACTTTGGAATGTACAAAGTGTCCTTCAATTTTTTTTTTTTTGAAGCGCATTCGGAGTAGCAGTACAGTGTTCTACTACAAATCCCAACTTATGCTTGAAAATTCATCGGGAAAGCCCTCTGAAGTGTCATTTGGATCAAGGATCAGCGTTAACAGTTGCTACCTTGCGTTGCAGAAGCGCAAATTGGAGAAGACACACAATGTGAATTCAACAACTAATGGGTGGCTAAAAGGTGCATCCTGTACAGATGGCTCAACCATAACTTACTGTCATCATTGACCACATCATACACAAATTGTGCAGGTGCGCAGGTACACGTGTTGCCTTACGAATGCGTAGTCGGTACTTCCCTACTCCCCAATATAATGAATTATAACGCGCTGGTTCACAACTAATCTTACCGCGGGCATTCTAGGAGAAACGAGAAGCGAAGCAGACAATCGAATGAGAAGCTGGTGCTAACTTGGCCCGATCAAGCTCCCATGATCACGCTGCCGACCTTTCAAGGCGAAGGCTAAGGCTCCTCAAAACTTGGGGCACTTAAGGTGTAAGCGAATTTAAAATGTTACGGTAAATATATATATCAATGTATTCCCATTTTTTTATATGGTCAGTGAAATATTCACACCCCATTGTAACATAATTATTAAAACACAGGAATAACATATCTGTCCTAGTCGAATACAGTATGTTAAATCTCCGCTACAGTAAGGATAGTTTCGGCGCCCGCAACTGCGGGTTGCCGGCGTTTGTCAATGTACTCCTTGAAAACATTGGCGGACACCGCGCTGAAAATACTGGACACCATGCTGAAAACCAAAGCAGATCCCAGCCGAAATACTATTTTCTGCAAGACACTCTTAATTCCATCCAATCACTCTTTCTTCGCTTTCTTCGCTTTCTTCGCATTCATGAACCTTAACTTATTCACCTTAACTTAACTTAACTGATTCAACTTAACGTGCCTTGTTTGGCACATACGTCATTTAGCTCATTTCAGATTGATGTTTATACCACTTAACTTACTCCTGATTTCCCGCACGTTCATAGCACACGTTGATTCAATGCTTCACTTGTCTGTACGTTGACTGAGGCTTCAATGATATTAAATTTTTATTCGTATCAAATAACATTCCTTACCTCTTTATTTGCGCCTCAGCAATTTCATTCAGTCGGCCTAAACAGCTCCGATATTCAAACAAAATACGTTTTAACAGCGGAGCTTAAGGCGACAGTCGCTCTGTGCAGAGCGAACAGACAAATTTAATGGTCACGAACCAGCACACGCTATCTTTGTCTTTTTCTTCATCTTCTACTAGGCTATCAGCAGTTACGCCGATTTATCCGGCGTGGGAAGAAATAACCCTGATTGACGACAGAACGAGTAAAAAGAGACAGACAGAGAGAGAGTGAAGGAAAGAGATGCAAAGAAAGAGAACAGATTATAATGGCGAAAAAAACTTCAGGCCTGCGCGGAAAGCGCAGCACAGTCAAAGCGAAAACTGAACCCTTTGAGTCAAAGCGAAAGCTAGAACCCTTTGTGAACTCTCTTGCGGCTACTAATACAAGTACTCACTACGCTACAAACTATATGTATATTTTTTTCAAGTTGCGAAGCACCCACAACGCCATTATTCGTCATTCTTCAGAGAAGCGAGGTACCTGCTACGCATGTGTACTTTACTTATGCGGTAGCTGATGATGATGAACAATTATGGCTGAGCCTTTGTAATGGGTTGGAAGCATTCAACGACCCACCCGTTATGCAATTCGCATTGTGTGACGCCTGGTTACACAATTCGCATTGCGTGACGGTTGGTTGTTATTTTACTCTTCTACCATGCAATATTACATGTGTTACCATGGTTCCTTCCCAACATAACACCTGCAGAGGGTCTTTGTGCGAAAGAGTTCCTAGTGCCGGCATACCTCTGTGGTGCAATACAGGACTGTCATGAAGAGGGTCCAGGTTCGGGCACCGTTCGATCCTGGATATTTATTCCGATTTCGCTTTGTTTTTTTATTTCGTGCGAGAGCTGTCACGGACGCCGGCGGCGGCGGCGGACAACTACGGCGCCAAGAACACCCCTTGTTGTGATCTCATAACAGCTTTTGCTGTAAAAATTTCTTGACGGGGTGGGATTCAAACCCCTATACACGCGATCTGAAGGCGAGCGCCGTAGTCACTCCCTCTACGAGGCATAGTATAATATAGTATATTATATTATAGTATAGCAAAGGGTGGGAATGGGAAATGAGGGTGAGTACGATAGAAAGTAGGAAGGGTGAGAGTATAGCATAGCATAGAAAGAAACACAACGAGAAAGAAAGGGAGAAAATTTAAGAGATGAAAAATAGTGATAGAGACAAAGATTAAAGACAAGAGGAAGTGAGAAATAGAGGGAGAGCAAAAAAAGCCAAGAGCGACAAATAAGTACATAAACAAGAAATAAAGAAGTTGACAAAACGAAGAGAGAAAAGACGTTTGTGTGTGGCGCATATCCGCAAACCACAGCCCGCGGTTTACGGGTATCTGCCTCCAGTGATACACTGCCTATTCGCGAATAATTTGAGCCAATACGCCACCTAGTGGACACAGCGCAAAATAGGCTAATCAGGTCCATGTAGCAGACGAAATTCAACTTAGCTCGAGCTGTAGCGGTTCTGGCGGATGGATTCGTCGTCTGGAACGAAAGAGAACGCAGTTTTTCTGAGTTTCCCTGTGCACGTGGCGAGGAGAGTGGGATAGCATATCTTCACAAGTTTCCGTTTTCTGAGTGAAGAGCGAAGAACGGCGTAAATAACCAGCCTCCGTTTCAGCAAAATAACCCCAACGATGGTTGTTTGTTCTCACCACTTTAGAAACAAGAATCTGCGCTAAAGGTTTGTTGCACTCTTCGAATGACATCAACGAATCCCAAGAATATAACATAGCTTCAATGAATCGGAATCAATTTATGTGAACGTCACGACACGACACAAGCTAGAGGTGCCATAATGGGGGGCTTCGAGTAAGCTCGACCAGCTTGTATTCTGAAATTGCGCCGTGCACGAGCATCTAGCATTCCACCCCCCATCGAAATGCGACCGCCGCAAATGGAATCGACTCCACGTCTTTCGGGTCAGCATCCATTTGCCGTAACCACTGTGCCACAGTGGCAGGAAAAATCAAAATCTTCGTAGTGTTGATTGCTGCGAGTTTGCTGCGTGGCGTTAAGGCAAGAATGAGATGCTTGCTATATCATCCTCGCTATTTAGAATTTGCGCGCTCGAGTTCCTTGATTGTGAGCATTTCGTAGGTAGTATAGCCCAACCCTAATCTAGTAACGTTGGTATAGCCTGCCTGATGCCTCATCCTAGGTTTCAGGGAGCTAAGAAAGGGCCAATATACACCTACCCATAACGATACATTGTTGTAGCAGCACGTAAGCAGAAGAATTTGCGTGCACCAGAATTCCAGTCATGTATGCGGGTCAGCTGGCACACCCGCGCACAAGCATACAAATGAACAACGCTCTGCGCGTTGCGAAAAAAAAAACGGTGAACAAGTTTCTTGTGAGCATTTCTTCAGCAGTTAGCAGTCATTGTTTCCCTCCACCTCTTGCACATGAAAGCTTATTTCGATCGGTGTACATTTCTTCAGAAGATAGCAGTCATTGTTTCCCTCCACCTCTTTTACATGAAAGCTTATTTCGATCGGTGTACCTTCACCGCCTCATTCTTTCGATTTGAACATACTTATACAAGGGCGGGACAAAGTAACCGGCTCACAAAGTCGCTGAAGAATACGTGTCACCGTCATGTTCCAGGCAATCAGCATTTGATAAACAGTATCTACTTGAAACTACCGAGTGCTTTAGCCCTCCTACCATCAAAACACTGTCGAACATATTGTCTGCCTTGCTGATTCACACGGTCCGTCACAGTGCCGCAGCACTTACCTAGCAGTAGAGGAGAACGGCTGATATGCATATGCACTTCGCTAAAAAAGCCAGCAGTGCACAAGGAATGACCATTGGAAATCACAGGCTCAACAAAAACAGTTCGCAGCCGCACTGGAATTTCTTTTGCGTCCGACTACACCCCTGACGTTTACACGAACAGTGCAACAACATTTATTTTATTTCCGATCTTGCCCTTCGCGACAACAAAAATCAGGTACTTGGAGCCAGTACACCTCCCGCCTTCGACAAAATACCGCGTTTTCATATCACAATCTACGAAACGCAGTACTTCGAGCAGCAACTATCCCCACATGGACCTCCTTGCCACCGCCACCTTTGCCAGTGTTGCCTAACATTGCAGCGTCCCCTGGATTTCGTTTTAGGTGACAGTATCAACTCAGGAACAACCAGAACAAACTTTTGAAATCTGAACGCCACGACGCCAAGAATAAACATTTAAATTCACTATTCAAGGTAGTATTAAGGCATGCTTTCTTTGTTGCAGTCAAGTATTATACCAGACGCCACGTCACTTCTTGAAATTGCGTCGGAAATAGACTTTATATATGGGGTAGCAGTGTTCGCTATCCGCATTTATTGTAATGTAAGAATCGTTTCAAATGTGGTCCTAGGAATCGGTAAGTTATAGTCCAGCGTTGCACGATTCCAAAGAAATACGTCAGCAATCACTAGTTACGACACACATTATCGCAACGAACCGTGCCCTCCGTTTCGATAAAACTGACGGCTGTGTTCTTGCGTGACAGCTCACGTAACGCCGAGCTAAAAGCAACCCTATAGGCGCCAGTGTAGTTGACGGGCTTGGGAAGTGCTGAATCTGCACACAGCTACTCAGTTTGCACAAAGACGTCGATTCACCTAGTACCGCTTGCCTCGAAGCAAAAACGAAATAAAGGGCAGCATAGGGAGATCCCACTCGGTCAAGCAATGCATCTCACGCGGTCGAGCAATACTTGAAAATAGCTTCCTAAATCAGAGTATTAAAAAAAATTGACCCAGGGAGATACTGATGGGAGGACACGGACACAAAGCAAGAGGTATATAAAGAAAACTTCCCCATCTCCCGCTAAAGGGAACGATGTATGGATGCGAAGCAGCGGGGAGAGGTTTAGCTTGAGCGGGAGAAACGTCGCCGCTCTCGTTTCGCGGCAGCGGCCCGGGCGCTGATCGCGGCGCTGCACAGGAGAGAGAATGAGGCGCGCGCGCTCCGTCATTTTCATACCGCGGTACTACCATGGCGCCCCCAGCGGAGTATGCAGCTGTCACACCGCCTGTCGCGCGCCGCTCCGTAGAGGATTCCTAGAGGAGAGGACGGGGGGACCGAAGGAGAGGAGAGAGAGGGGACGTGCATGCGCTGTGGGGGTGTTGGACGCGGGAGCCGCTGCGTAGAGTAGAGGATTCCTAGAGGAGAGAGGGCGAGAGAACGCGCATGCGCTGTGGGGATGGGGGACGCCGGAGCCGCTCCGTAGAATTGAGGATTCCTAGAGGCGAGAGGGGGGAGAGGACGCGCATGCGCTGTGGGGATGTGGAACGCGGGCGCCGCTCCGTACAGTAGATGATTCCTAGAGTAGAGAAATGGGGTGAGCGTAGGAGAGGATAGGGGAGGGGACGCGCATGCGCTCTGGTGGTGTGGGACGCGGAAAGGAGGGACGGATTAAGCCCCCTCCAAACACATGCAAGCAAGATCAAGGAATGGGGTCAACCTGGGCGACAGACACCACCTGCCTAGCCATTGCTAAGCAGCCTCTCTGTGCTCTCGGCCATGACTGATGACTGTGGTAGTGGTTGACGGCCTTCATATTACTACAGTGTTCTGTTTCGCATAATGGGTGCTTCCCTACTTCATGAAAGTGGCCGGACGCGGGACGGGGGACGCGGGAGGGACGGACATAGCCCCGAGCATAAGATGCTTCGCATCTAAAACTTCGCCATCTCCTGCTAAAGGGAACCATGTATGGATGCGAAGCAGCGGGGTAATGGCTGGCTTGAGCGGGAGAAACGTCGCCGCTCGTCATTTTCATACCGCGGAACTACCGCGGCGCCCCCCAGCAGAGTATGCAGCTGTCGCACCACCTGTCGTTCGCGCCTCTCCGTAGAGTTGAGCATTCCTAGAGGAGAGAAAGGGGGGAGCGTAGGAGAGGAGGAGGGGGACGCGCATGTGCTGTCAGGTTGTGGGACGCGGGAAGGATTGACGGACAAAGCACCCGCAAGCACATGCAAGCAAGATCAAGGAATGGAGTCCACGGGACGCGGGTGCCGCTCCGTAGAGTAGAGGATTCCTAGAGGAAAGAAAGGTGGGGAGAGTAGGAGAGGAGAGAGAGAGGGGGTGTGGGACGCGGGACGGACAAAGCCCCCCGCACGCACATGCAAGCAAGATGAAGGAATGGCGTCGAGGGGACGCGGACGCCGCTCCGTAGAGTAGAAGCTTCCTAGAGGAGAGAAAGGTGGGGAGCGTAGGAGAGGAGAGAAAGGGGATGTGGGACACGGGAAGGAGGGATGGACAACCCCCCGCAAGCACATGCAAGCAAGATCAAGGAATGCAGTCAACGGGAAGCGGACGGCGCTCCGTACAGTAGAAGGTTCCTATTGGAGAGAAAGGGCAGGAGCGTAGGAGAGGAGCCGCGGGACGCGGGAAGGAGGGACGGCAAAGCCCCTGCAAGCACATGCAAGCAAGGTCAAGGAAGGGAGTCAATGTGGGCGACAGACACCGCCGGTTATAGCAGGTTATTCTTTGCGTGCACCCGCCACCTGCCTAGCCATTGCTAAGCAGCCACTCTCTGCTCTCTGCCATGACTCTCATGACTTTGATGGTGGTTAACGGCCTTATTTTACTACAGTGTTCTGGTTCGCATAGTGGCTGTTTCCCTACTTCATGAAAGTGGCCGAACGCGGGACGCGGGACGCCGTACGGGGGGACGCGGGAAGGACGGACACAGCCCCGAGCATAAGATGCTTCGCATCTAAAAGTAATGTATATTAGCCTCTATAAAAGTGAAGCCGACCTTGGAACCTGAATTTCCGGGAAGTCGGCATGACGTCTGACAAGAGGTTTACATATGTAATATTCATTGCTTGGTTGCAAAATTAGATACCCAGCACTGCAACCACACCTGACGTTGCACCGACCTTACGGCTGCATTGTGTCTTTTTCCAAAGCAGTTTCAAGACCTGGCGTGGCAGGTCTTTAAACTGCTTTGTGGTAGGATACCTGATTGCCACGCAGAATGCGCGGGTTTGATTCCGTCAGCGATCCTGCTTTTTTTAGCTTTGCTTTCGTCGCGTCAATGCTGCCAATGTCAGTTTTTTCTTAACGCTCTCACATTTAAGTTAGTCAGGTCTGTACTTACCGTCCCGGGGCAGATGGCTTCGTGCTACAAACGGGTGGTTGTCTATTTCCCCATTTGTTAACCCTTCCGCCACCTTTCAGGTTTCCGCAGAACTCATTTGCATCTATACTTTCAATCACCCCTGGCAAAAACCCGCGTACCGCGGCCTGTGGTATACGGGTATGTGCCATACCCGTATAGAGAAAAAAGGTTTTACGACCTATGTGACAGGATTTTCACGTTATTCATGTCGTGACCAGATAGTAATATTCCTTAAACACTAACTTTCCATTCCAATTTTGGTCTACACCAAGTTAAAGAGGTGGACACGGGAGCTCCCAGACGTAGTGTGTGAGATAGATAGATAGATAGATAGATAGATAGATAGATAGATAGATAGATAGATAGATAGATAGATAGATAGATAGATAGATAGATAGATAGATAGATAGATAGATAGATAGATAGATAGATAGATAGATAGATAGATAGATAGATAGATAGATAGATAGATAGATAGATAAGGGTGCATTACCTATGCGGTAATCGCGCTGTGACTCATGTTATTGTCAACCAGGAAGGGATGGGCTAGGAATTAATGCTATGGTCAGCCGCACTATCATTGGTAATTGTTTCCTCAGTAGTTTCTTGAACTTCTTTGTATGAAACAGGGTTATTGAGTACGCCAGTTGCCATCAGATTAGGCCCTCCGTAGTACGCAACCAACGAACAAAGACGAACAGTCTGATTTTGTGCTCTATTTCTATCCGTCATTCTGTCATGTACGAGTTTACGCAACTTAACTTACGTTGTTGTACCGTGACAAGGTTATCTTCGTAGCCACCACGTAGTTTTGATAAATTGTTTAGTTAACGTGACCTGCAGTTAGAGCTCTATATATCAGCCGCGCATCTGGACAGGTCACAGTAATGTTACAGAGTTCGAAACGGCCAATGTTAAGCCAGTAGACACTCCTTTCCTCGCGGCGCTGTCGAGGTGTCTGCCGAGAAGCGAAGCATGGTAAGCGAATGAAAACCCGATGCAAGCAGGGGCTCGATGACGCTTAAGCTTAAGTCACCACTAAATTGTTTGCATGAGAGGTCTAAGTGATGTTATGCTATTAGAACTAAGGAATTATAGTTCATCTCTAGTGCAGTGCAGTCGCATAATTCTCAGCTGCAATAAAGATAATTTCTGCGCAAGAAACTGCGACTTCCCAACATTTCTCGATCTATTGCTTCGCAACATAGGCGGACGCCCTTTCACAAAAGCTGGAGATTTTGTTTAAGAACGAGAGCAGATCCCAGGGGTAAGAGCTTTCTCTGAAAATTTTCATAGAATAAATCCTGATTGGGATAATTCCAATTCATGTACCTTGAGTAACCCTAACTCTCAGTGATGTCTACTGATTTTCCCTTTATTCACATTAAGGTACAGACAACCACTCAAAACACGAATTGAGATAACGCCAATCTTGATGCCAAACCTGGAAAAGAGTGGAGAAGGCTGGCCTTCCTAGCTGCTCTTTATTTTTTCTTTGTTTGTTCTATTTCTCACTGTTTACTGCATTTCTTTTTATGTACCTTTCTTTTTTTATCTTTCGATTTTTCTTGCTCATTGTATTTCTTTGTTTCTCGCTTTTCTATGTTTATTTATCTTTCTTCCCCATCTCTCTCTCTCTCTACTTCCTTCCTCCCCATTTCTCTGTTTCCTTTTATTGATCTCTTTCTTTCCCTTTCTTTCTTGCTCTCTGTTCTCTCTGTCTCATTTCGTATTTGTCTCTTTCTACCTCTTTCTCCCTGGTTCTGTATCGATATCTTTTTATAGGTTTATTCCGTTTATTTCTCTCAGTTTTCCGCTTTCTCTTTATTTAGTTCAATTGCTTTCTATTTCTCTCAATCTTTCTCTCTATCTTTTTTTCGTCTATTTTGTCTCTCTCTCTCGCTGTCTCTTATACGTGTTGCACGTGCTCCAAATCGCCGAGCCGATGTTTAGTTTAACGCTCGCACTTGTTTCACTCGATAGTGGGGCTTGCCCCATTCTTGTGGCGCACAGTCATTTTTGTGTTTTGCACGAGGGAGCACAAGTTATCAGTAATTGAAACTGCTTTCCTGTTCAAAGCGCCGTTGACAGGAGTTGATGGCACGAGCTCTCGGTCCGGAAAGCTAGTTGCCGGGCCTTCTACCCATTGCTTCACGGTCAAACATCCATGAAGTTTCACAAACGCGCCATTTTTCCCTCACATCTTCCTCTCATAGAGCTTTAGGCTGGCAGAGCGATTTCGCCTCTTGGCAGTGGTACAGAGAAGTGCTGCATCATGACACTAACGAGCGCCGACTATGAACACTTGGTAGTCTCAGCCGGTATGGGTGCTTTCGGTGCAATATTATACAAAACTCTGGGGCCGGTGAAATGCAGCATGCGTGGTTATTCCATTCGGCGACGGCGCAGTTAAGCGATTGGCCTTTCGCGTCAGAGTTTCACGCCTCCTTTCAAACGTCGGACAGCTTCCAAGTGGACCAACGGTGTTACTCATGGGTCTACTTCTTCGAGTGCGATGACACCCGCTTCTAAAACGACTGCAATAAGCGCCACAGAAAGGCAACGGCGTCGACAAGCGAATGTAGTGCAAGCGAGTGTTTCTTGGAGAGGAATGCAAGTCCGCGGGAATCGGAACGCATTCGCCCGTTGACGGCTCAAGCTACGATCTCTGCCTCTCGCGTTCTTCAAGAACTTTGTGGTAGTGTATGCATGACTACAAGCATCAGATGACACATTTCTCGACAGCTCATGCCTTGATGGTTCTCTCCTCAAATGGTGAAGCTTTCAAATTGTTAATATCGAGTACTTCTGTTTATCATGTGAAATGTTGACGCCACCTTTCGACGGGATTACTATATGATGTGTCCAGCTGTATGTTAGTCACTACACCTTTCGCAAAGGTTTGAAGAGGCTCTGCAACACTTTTTCAAGTAACAAACCAATGGATTCATGAAATGAGTAGATTGCCTGACGAATCAATCGCCGGTAAAATTTTTAGAATCCGTCCAGTGCGAGCGGCGTTATAGTTTTGTCGCACGCTGTAATTGTTTTCTCTCTTGTCTCATCCCGAGGAGCGCGCTGCAAGCTAAGCAGGGAGAGATGGTACAGAGAAAAGAAGTTATGACGCGCGCATTATGAGCTTGAGCACTTTTTCTACTTTTTTTTTCTTCAAATGCGCGGCTAGCTTTCAGTATGATCGCGAGCACACGCGCTGGCAGGTAGCGGCCTTCCACGGCCGCCACAGTTATTATGGCGCTCATGGTGCTCAAATCAGCAGATGGCCGTGAATTTGGTTATATAGCCCCATTTCTAGAAAGAAGAAGGAATCGTTTTCAGGTGATTTTGAATATTAAGCGTAAATTCCAGGCCGCGTGCTGCTGTGTACTGTTTGGCTCGCGTGTACTCAGGAGCCTTGAATACCGATCGGTAGTGTTTTCTGACCAGGTTTAAAAAGTATTGCAGTGCCACGTCAAGAATGATTATGGACATTAGTCGTCGGATTGCAGATGTGCCAGCAGGCGTCACGATGTGTACATCCACGTCAAACGGCTCTACAGTCAGCAAACAACAATAGACAACGTGCAAGCTCCGCTGTATGCATGTGCAATAAACATTAAACTTTTTCTACGAGGACACTCTTCGGACACTTTTCACTTTCACGTGATACAGGTTCCTACGATGCAGAAATCACCCATAATGTTTTTCACCCATACAAAGTAATTCCCTGAAATAAGCAAGCACGAATTAGGAGGTCGCATATGTTAGGGAAATAAATTTTCAAACAACAATAGGGCTGAACCGCCATTGTTTTCGCCGATTAACGAATACAATGAATGTGAGCAAAGACGGCAATCTATTCGTCGCGAACACAGTAATGCTACCGCCAGCTCTGCTTTTACGGGCAGTCTTCCTTGCTTCTGAATTACAAACTGATCGTTCAGTTCGTCCAAATGTTCATTTCACTTGTTTTCAAGCTTGCGACAAAGTAATGATGGAGGCGAAAATGCTTGAGGCCCATGAACGTAATTTAGGTGCACGATATAGAGCCCCACGTGGTCGAAATTTCCGGATCCCTCCACAACGGCGTCTCCAAATCAAATGGTGGTTTTGGGACGTGAAGCCAAGCCGTCGTTTTCATCAAAATACAATTTTTTCATGGGCACGCACACTTGGTTGCAAATGGAAGGCTGATGTCCGTTTTTTTTCCTGCCTTTCAATGCACGCTTACTACTAATACACATAATTAACGCATACTACAAATATCATGTAATGGAAGGCAGGAATAGTGGAACTGTGTTGTAACAGCAATTTTTCTTCTTTTCGCCCAGCTGTAAACTATTAACATAATTGAAGAATGAATCAAACACTTCTGGTTACGTTAATCACACTGATTCTTGCCACGCTAACCGCTGCAAGGAAAGACCTCACCTTCAATAATGGTAAGTGTGCCTTAATAACACTGTTCATTCCAGAGAGGTGTCTTTTTGACGCCATTTTCTAGCTCCTCAAAGTATGGTCCTCCTATTAAACACACCATTTCAGCCGCACCCCTCGGGACAATGCCTAAAAATACACAGAGTATTGTGTTTTCACTAAAGTGACGTCGTAGCCTTTTTCACCAACTCTTTTATGAGAAAGACTGCTGCAGATAGTAAACATTGGTTAGCTACTATTAATTATCATCAGTCTCCGCCTTTAATTTATATACCTTATTCAGTTGAATCCGTTACAGCAGTCCAACTCCAAAATTACAAATTGCACTGGAATCTGCAAGACTTTTAGGAGCTCACTGCTGCAGTGAGCAAAGGCGGGCAAATGTCGTCAAAAGTGCCACTCTCACAAGTTTACGCTCAACGTTACAACGTGCACGTTTAGTGTCTCGTGTTCGGTGCGCTGGTGATAAAGCCACTGGCCATGCTTTTCGCTTCAGTTTTCTTGCTACAGTTTTTATGTGCCGCGGTCAGCAGGATTAACTCAGTGTTACGCCTCCTTGTTACGCAAAGGGGGTCCTTCCTAAAATGGATATGCCGTTCCGAAGCACCACTCGCTGAGCCGTGGAAACAAGCCGTCATCTTTGCTGTCGCCGTTGCCTCCTCAAAGTTGCAGTGGCAACCGGATATAATTACGGTCGCCCGGGAGTAACTTGCTTAGTCGTGCCGCATGGGGCCCCTTACTCACGGCTGCGGAGGGCAACGCACTAGATTGACGGACTTTCAACAGCCAAGCAGCCTTTCTACGCATTGTTGCAAGGAGAAGGATGCGCGGTTGCTCCTCTGCACGGGTGCCAAACGTAGCACAGTCAGAATGCAGCGACAGCGGCGAGCCACGTCGGCATTCGGCAGTCTGATTGTCGGCGGAACTCGTCGTCTTTTATGCACGAATGATGATGAATTCCAGAATTCCCTTGTGCACGCGTTAGCTTCACAAAACATTCGACTACTCGTGCAGTGCGTGTCATCTCATCTGAATTGTCTCAAACAAGCGATAAGTGCGTCGAAAATTTCGTCGCGGCCTGAGCAGTGGTAAGGGTTTTGAAAACGATAGTCTTTCTTGGGATACTTCAACGTAGAAATTTTTGTCTGTCTGTATGTTTGTCGGTCTTTCTATTGGTCTGTCTGTCACCCGATTCAGCCACACGGCGAAAGTTTAACCACTTGCTGAACGCCCAGCCATCTTGAACGGGAGTTTGCGTTCATAGTTGTGAACATTGTCGATCAAAAAGCAAATATTACGCATATCTGAGGCGCAACCTAAATACGTGAGTAGTAGGTGGTATGTTCCTTTGCAAGATAATACATAGATACGTAATTCTAAAGACCTAGTGTTTCTTAGGCTGCGCTGAAAACGCGACGTTATGCACGAACTGCGACGCTATGCACGAAAAAGTCCTCGGCCGACGATATGGTGCTGGCGCTGGCAGTGGCCCTGGGTTCTGCACAAGCTCATGTTTCTCAACGCCACTGCCAGATGGCGTCCATATCTCACGAAGCGTCTCCTCTGTTTTCTCAATGCCAGCCAGATGCGGCCGATTCAACGTTGATGACGCGTTGTCTGAGGCAAGGCAGAACATTGCAGTACGGCTGGCAGAAGTTTATCGTCTTTCGACGACATTTGCAGTGAAGCACGCAGATACACGGCCATTTTTTTTATGGGTGACACCTCATCGCGCCAATATAAGGAAATAGGAGCGTGTGGCACGATGTTTTAGGAAACGGGCCTGTGCTCCGGGGCCAATTGTTCAAAGATATTGCTAAACAAATGGCCTGGAGGTGTTAAATATTATTTCGGAATATCGGTGAAGACGAAGAAGTGACAAGAGAGCGTGGACCCGAGCGCGCGCCCTCATTCCATTTTTTTCTTTTAGTTTTCAACCCAGCGTCGAATAAACAAGACGTTCTTTACTTCTGCTCCGCTTCCTGGTTTTCAACATCATGGTGCCGTGACCAGGATGAAACGAACAGTTGAAGACCCCTAACGATGAAGCGAGCTCTGTGAAGAGGACGGCCTATCGACGCGATCAACGCGACGACGTTGGGAGAGAAACGAACGATCCACGTCATCACGAGCCCTGCTATTCCCGACGTGACGACATGGAAAGGCTACGACGGAAACGCACTACTGTTCGAGCTGCAGTCAACAGGATCATCAACGAGATGACGACTCTTATGCAGACGGAACCAACGCCAACTGGTGAGCTAACTGACCATCTTAACCTATTGAAGATAAAGGAAACGATGTTAACGGACTTTGACTGCCAGATAGAAGAGCATGTCGCTGACGATAACCTTGAGGATGAGATGCAAAGCGTCGGGCAATACCAATATTCTATTGTCCTCGCGAAGTCCCGCGCTGAACGTATTTTATCCGTACCTCAAGCCGTAGCTACACATGCATCTCCTGATGACTCTCAGCAAGCTCGTGCCCAGATTAAGCTACCTAAGCTCGATGTACCGAAGTTTCATGGTGACCCCATTAAATGCCCTGAATTCTGGGATCAATTTGAGTCGACCATTCACGAAAACCGACTCCTCGCCGACGTAGACAAATTGAAGTATCTCCGGAGCTACCTGTCGGGTAAAGCAGAAGGTGTCATTAGCGGCCTTGCCACAACCAACGAAAGTTATAGCACAGCTATAGATCTTCTCAAAGAAAGATTTGGCTGTAAGTCGCTGATTGTCAACGACCACATGCGCCGGCTTCTAAACCTATGTAAAGTCCGCTCATGCGAAGATTTCGAAGGACTTCAAAGGCTGTATGAAGAGGTGCAAACTCGCGTGAGATCCCTCCGTAGCCTTGGTGTCGAAGAGAAAGAGTATGGAGTGTTACTGAAAACAGCAGTAATACAGAACCTCCCGCAAGAAATGGTACTCCGTTAAACTCAGCGCACCTTGGCTTCGACAAATAGAAGCGGTACTAGTGGACAACTAGATGAATTGTCTAGTCTTCTAGATTTCTTGAGCCTTGAAGTGAGAAGCCAGGAACAGGCGCTGCTGATGACGGTGGACCACAGAGAACGAGCCCCAACCGGCAAACCAAAATCTAATGAAGATAACCGAGGTTCAGCGTCTATGTTAACCGTGAAAGTCTCTCCAGATAATTGTATGCTCTGTGATGGCAAAGATCACTCTGTGGATACCTGCCCAGCTGAACTGACATTACATGAGAAAAAGAGAAGCTGCGCAAGTTGGGATGCTGCTTCCGATGCGCTAGACCATTTCACAGAGCGAAAGAATGCAGAAGCTGGAAGAGATTAAGCTGTGCGAAATGTAATGGACGACATATTACACCCATTTGCGACACAGAATGGAGAAGGAAAAAATACAGAGGTGCAGACAACTGTTTACAGCTCATAGACTCGCTCAAGAACGCAGTACTTCTGCAGACCGCGCAAGTTTGGGCTGAAGGCACTGGAAGAAAACACCTCGTAAGAATGTTGATTGATGGGGGCAGTCAACGCAGCTTCATTACGAAAGACTTGTCTAGGAAGCTGAAAGCTACAGTGTTAGCCGAAGAGAAGCTCACCATCTCGGGATTTGAAAACATTTCAGCACCCCGCAAATATATCGCAGAGTACGAGTCAAGCTGCGTAGTCAGTACGATTCAAGCTCACTTGAAATAGAGGCCATAGAAGTTCCCCAAATATGCAACGACTTGTCAACATTGACAGAAACAGGTGTACAAGAAAAGGTGAACGACAAGGACTTGCGTTTGGCTGACGCCACTGTATTTCACGTCTCTCCTGAGCCTGGAATAGGCGTTATTATAGGAGCAGACTATTACTGGCGAGTTGTCACCGGAAACATTAAGCGACTGGACGACTCCTTGACGGCGATCGAAACAATCATGGGATGGACACTACATGGAGATACCAGAAGTTTGCCCAAGTTCAACGCGAGAGAAACCGCAAGGACCTTCAACATATGCCTAACGAAAGCCAACGTCTCTCAGCAACTGAGGTCTTTCTGGGAAGTGGAACATCTAAGACCTACCAACGAAGACATACCTTCGAAAGATGACAAAAGCGGCTCCATTGAATCAACTCTTAAAGACAATGAACGCTACGAAGTTGAACTACCTAGACGTGGCGACTGTTGGCACATTAAAGACAACAAAGTTGCAGCTTTCAAGATGCTGGAGTCCATTCAGAGTAGGTTACGTCGAGAAACAAAGTTTCAGAAGGAATATGTCTCTGCGATAACCAGCTACGACAATAATGACTTCGCAGACAAGGACAAAACGGACAGCTCGAGAAAGCATGTACCGTACAACGGGACGCACAGAATTGTAAGGAGACGCCACGGATCTACGATAATAGTGCAGGTGGTATTCGACGCCTCTTCTCGAGCAAAGCACCCGAAGCAGCGAGAAAGCAGAGCAACGATCGAACCATCTGAAGAGAGAGAGAGTCTTCACGGGAAATGCTACAACGAAGACGGAATCGCAGAGAACAAGTGTTCAGCAATCTCGGCAACCGGTGGCGAAGAGAGTACGTCCAACAAGATTACTCAGCTCACGTCTATGAGACTAAAATCACACAGTCAGGGAAGATCGAACACATCGAAGTAAATTAATTAAACTTGAAAAGGCAGGTGTGTAAAATGAACAAGTCACAGAAAAATTTACGGGCAGCGACGACAAAGTTTGCGCGTGCGAAACGCGCACTTCTGATGGCACCACTTTGAAGAGACCAATACAAATGTTGTATCCCCTCGAATATGCTGGACAAGCTTCGATATCTCGTGAGCAATCGTCTTCAAAGAAGCAAGCCCGCGCAAAGAAGCAAGCCGCGCAAAGAAGCAAGCCCGCACAGATAGAAGAGCGACATGCTCTTCTATCTGGCAGTCATGGTCCGTTAACATCGTTTCCTTTATCTTCAATAGAAGGGAATGTTTGTTTTACACATCATATTTCGCACTGGGAATGCATGTTTTAAGCTGTCTGTGCTACATGAGTATTGAAGTGCTTCCCCGGGTGCGCATGAGGGCATGTCACTTGGTATGTTTTTTTGTATTTCGAAGTTGCCTTCATAAAAGAGAAAAACTAATTCTTAAAGGTCACTAAAAATCTCTGAAAATAAAAAGAACTAGGGCATTTTTCTCTCCCGGCATTTCCCGTCTTCCGAGCAAGTAGCTTCACGTGATGTCCTGAAGAAAATGTTTTGGATTCGTCCATATACCAGGATTAATTTATTATCTGTGGTTTAACGGCCGAAAACAACTTTATGATTAGGACGGACGCCGTAGTGGAGGGCTCCGAAAATGTCGACCATCTGGTGTTTAACATGCACTGACATCGCACAGCACACGCGCCCGTAGCATTTCGCCTCCATCGAAATGCGATCGCCGCGGCCGGCAAAGAACCCGTGACCTCCGGGTCAGCAACCGGCCACTGCAACCGCTATACTACCGCGGCGGACAATATAGCACGATTATGCAGCAGCAAATTGTGCTGATCCTGGTTTGCCTTGCGGTCGCACGCCCGTTCTGCCTTGTCTCGCATGACCATCGTGCGCGATCAGCTCACTCCACTTCGTTTTGCGCGCTTTAGACAGCGCAAGCGGAGATTACAGCGTGCAGCCGAAGAGCGAGGAATCCGTGTAGTCTCAATCCTTTGCACTGACATTGCCCACGTGTTTGGTGAAGGAATAGGTGGCGAGGAGGATACAGTCCCTTATAAAGGCTAGTGAAAGCGAAAGATGCACCACCCTCTCGTCTTAGTACTCAAAGTATTGGGGGGCCCTTTAGGAGACAGAGATTTAGAAAATGTTTTGCGAGCCGGTGTAGAACTTTCGAAACGAAATTTTTTGCCCGCCCTCGGTGCTTTTGAACTTCGTTAAATTATCTTTTCTAGTCAGATGATTAGGCAGCACAGAAATAAGTAGTGGGTTTCAGTCCATGCAGTAGCCAGACACACGCATTTGGTCGCATCCTGATACTTTTAAAATCCGGCTAAAATTTAGCTGGGGCTCCTCTTACACATTATGGGTCACCTGTACTTTTCCACTTTTTCACATGTGGTTCGTCGAGTAAAGAAACTCCTTAATTATGCTATTTCCATTGTTGTTACTCTCTTCTGCAACGTGCTCCCCAATAACGTGATTCAATGCATCTAAACTTTTCAGAAAGAGTAAACATTTCCACAGAGCATATTGTCCTTATTGGATCGAAAGAAACTTAACGTAATTGCTTCAGCGGGGGCATTCTTGCAGTGCAGAGGTGTTATAATGAGCCTCAAAAATATGCCATTTGTTGTAGCAAGGGCGGTTCCGGGCTGGTTAGTCGGCTTCCATGATCAAATAGACGTAGGGGAAAGTCGATGTAACGAAAGTGAAACGTGTCTTCACGGAAGTAGTGCTTATTTTTTAGGCATATATATGAGAGCTTCCGCAATGCCTCGTGGTCTATAGCTGCCATAGCACCGTTTTAAGTCGATGTACCCACGTTGACGCCTTGTGGCACAACTCCATCGCAACGAATAACGCCTATGATCGTGATTGAACCGTTGTGGTAGCTGAAGTAGCTAACCTATACCTGGATAGCTTATCATGAATCCCGTGAAATGATGACATCAACACGAACTTAGACACTGGTACTCGATATGCACTTCTTCAAAGCGTTGTCAATTCAGCAGAGAAACAAGATGGTGTGCGCTCGCGAGCAATACTGTAACCTACGCCTGTGCTCATGCATACACTACCACACTGCGTTTCAGCAACACGGGAGGCAGAGATCCATAGCTTAACCTGCGACCGCGCTCAGGTGTTTCACGCCTCGCTTGCCTCTGTCGCGTTCTACCTGAGGCACGACATTCGCCCTTCGTAATCGTTGTCTTTCTGCAGCGGTTATTGCAACAGATTTATGAAACGGTGATATCGCACTAGACGGAGTCCGCGGTGAAGAAACACCTTTGGGAAATGTGGAAGCCGCACTACTGCGAGAACGAGCCGTCACCCGCTAACACAAAAACTGCGTCTAGGGCGACTCCCCGATGCTGATGTAGCCAGCCTTTTTCGCTGGTATTGAGACGTTTTAAACATGTCCTCGCAGATGCGAAACTCGCAGTGCATGCCTTAACTGCGTCGTTGCCGAATCGCTCCCTAACAGCGCTACTAAGTGCGACGCCACATTGCTTTTCTTGACCGTCCCCTGTTTTCTTGACCGGCACAAATCCGCCCCGCGTAGCCTCCTCCTCGTCCTCCAACAGAAGAGAGCACAGTGCGAGAGAGAGTGTGCGAAAAATATAAGGCGCGTTTGTGGCACGGTGTGCTGCTACCTCGGTACCTCAGTATGTAGAGCGCCAGGGGCTAATCGTGGTGGACGTAGATCTCGTGGGTTCGATTCCTTGCGGCGGAACTATACCTTTAGTTCATACTGGCGTAAAGGTAGCGCAAAAAAAACGAGGACAAGAAGGTGAACAACACAAGCGCTTACTCACAACTGAAAGCTTTATTGCTTGAACAGAAAATATATGTAAACTAGGCGCGCGACCACTTTCCGCGCATGCGCATCGTGGACAAGGCAAAATGCAAAACCAGCACAAAAACACACCTCCGCCAGCCCCCCCCCCCCCCTTCCCCCCAACAGGCTACCCCTTTCCTTGAGTAGTATCACTTCCTTTTCCGAGATGGCCAAAGAAGGATGACTAACGCACATAGATGCCCTCTTGTTAATATGATAAGCCTCAGCAAGTTCTCGTGTCGTGCGATCGTGGTGTTAAACAAGATCACCGTCGCGGGGAATTGCTATTCGCACCGGCACTCCGCGCAGTGCATAGCCAGGTGCGTAAGGGGTCTCCCCGCAAGGAAGGCTGATGCTCTCTTAGACGTATGTTTAAACATCGGCCTGTCTGGCCGACGTAGACACGACCACACGACAGAGGCATGCAATAGACGACGTTGGCCCTGCACGACACGAACCTTACCTTAAGGTTAACGGAGCAACCGCGTGTTCCGACGTTGTCAAGCCTGTTGCCGACCATTGAACATAGTCTAACTAGCTTGTTACTAGCAGAAAAAAACCACCCTGAACATAGTCTAACTAGCTTGTTACTAGCAGAAAAAAACCACCCTCAGCCCAAACCGCTGGGCTGACTTCTTAAGCCGATGTGAGAGCGCGTGTACGTATGGCGTAACAGCCATTTTTTTCATTTTGAAGCGTATTCTGGCTGCGTGCATCGATACCTTTTATCTGTTTCATGAGGCGCTGGCAGGTGATCTGTAACACTGAGACAGGAAAGGCTGCGTTTTTTAGACGATCCACCTGCTCTTTAAAGCTGCGAAGAGCGAAATGCGTACAAGATCTATGGACAGCGGATTTCAGGCACGACAGAGCAATCCCCGTTCTTCACCAGCTTAGAGTGGAAGGAATGGTAGCTCAAGAGCGGTTTTGTAGACCGGGGTGCGTACATCCAGCAGACGCGCTGGGAAGAAAAATGCAGGGATAGGACGAGGAAGTGTAAGGTGTTGTCAACAGGCACCTCACAGGTGAAGTTCAATCCACCGCCTCGGTCGGTAAAAGCCCGGTGTACCACATCTGCAAATAAAAAAAATGGCTCTTACGCCATACGTACACGCGCTCTCACATCGGGTTAAGAATACAGCCCAGCGGTTTGGGCTGAGGGTGTTTTTTTCTGCTAGTAACAAGCTAGTTATACTATGTTCAATGGTCGGCAACAGGCTTGACAACGTCGGAACACGCGGTTGCTCCGTTAACCTTAACGTAAGGTTCGTGTCGTGCAGGGCCAACGTCGTCTATTAAGGCGAAAGCCTTTAATGTCTCATGTTCACGTCCGTCCGGTGTCCGTCCGTCCGGTGTCCATCCGTCCGGCGTCCGTCCGTCCGTCCGTCCGGCGGTAGTGCTGGTGGTGTGCGTCCAGACCACCGTTACTGTACATGCGCAAACCCTCCTCACGCACCTCCTCTCCTGCGTTTCCCCTCTCTCTCCTCTAGGTATCCCTCCCGCCCGCGGCGTTTACACACCCATTGCGCATGCGCGTCCCCTCCCCCTCTCTCTCCTACCCTCCCCCTCTCTAGGCATACGTCCCGCGGCGCTTACACCCCCCATTGCGCATGCGCGTCCCCTGCCCCTCCCTCTCCTCTCCTACGCTTCCCCCTCTCTCTCCTGTAGGCATCCCTCCCCGCGGCGTCTACACCTTCACTGCGCATGCGCGTCCCCCTCCCACATCCCTCTCCTCTAGGCATCCCCCTCCCCCCGCGGCAACCACACCCCCCAATGCGCATGCGCGTATCCTCCCCCCTCTCTCCTCTCCTACGCTCCCCCTCTCGCCACGCAACGCCGACGCAGGCAGCGTCTGCTAGCGAGTTTCTTGGTTGAAAAAGCCGACTGCTCGCGCTGCACAACCGTTCACTGGCCACCCCATATATATGGCAATGGATCTCGACCTGCAAGGTGGTGCCGGTGGGAGATTTCTCCTGTGCGTTGTCGACCGATGAAAAATTCGCAGCGTGCGCGTTAACTAAAAGCGGACTGCGGATCTCTGTGTGCAGTCGGAGTCTTCTGTCTCTCATTGCCCATTAGCAGCGATTGGCATGTTCCAGTAGGAAACACCGCTCCATCACTGCGTGCTTTGCGTCTCCCCAGTTTTCTCTCCTGTGCAACGCTGCGATGAGCGCCAGCGTGAACGCCGCCGCCAGTGTAAGCGTTAGCGCCCGCTGCTTCGCATCTACACATGGTTCCCTTTAGCGGGAGATGGTGTAATCTTTAAGACGAAAGCCTTTAATGTCTCATGCTCACGTCCGTCCGGTTTCCGTCCGACCTCCGTCCGGCGTCCGTCCGGCGTCCGTCCGTCCGTCTGTTCATCCGTCCGTCCATCCATCCGTCTGTCCGTCCGTCCGTCCGTCCATCCGAGCTCTGGCACGGAGCCAGGTGGCCGCCGGGATGCGCAGACGGAACGCCGATCGCCTCGGACTCTATAGCGCTCGCGCTTTGCTTGCGTAGCGTCGCTGTGCCCAGAGTTTGCAATCATTCTGACGGACGCCGTCTCAATGGACCCAGGCGTTCACGGAATACACTTTCCAATTTACAAAGGGTCCGTCAATTTAAGAGCTGGAACGCGGATGGCGTTTGCACGATGCGCAAAGCACGAGAAAATACTAACGCATGCGGCCGGAGGAAGATGAGTCTCGCGTCTCGCTGCGATTCGCGGTAAAAAATTAAAGAAGAAAACACGCACCCATTCGGTTTGTGTATTATCCCACTGAGAGTGTAAAATAAAAAAGACATGTCATAATCAGTGGAATGGCCACACGCTTTCGCCGAACACACTTTGGAATGTACAAAGTGTTCTTCAATTTTTGCATCCCTCTGTCGTGTGATCGTGTCTACGTCGGCCAGACAGGCCGATGTTTAAACATACGTCTAAGAGAGCATCAGTCATCCTTGCGGGGAGACCCCTTACGCACCTGGCTATGCACTGCGCTGAGTGCCGGTGCGAAGCGCAATTCCCCGCGACGGAGATCTTGTTTAAACACCACGATTGCACGACACGAGAACTTGCTGAGGCTTATCATATTAACACGAAGGCATCTATGTGCGTTAGTCATCCTTCTTTGGCCATCTCGGAAAAGGAATTGATAATACTCAAGGACAGGGGCTAGCCTGCTGGGGGGGGGATGGGTGGGGGGGGGGGCTGGCGGAGGTGTGTTTTTGTGCTGGTTTTGCATTTTGCCTTGTCCACGACGCGCATGCGCGGGAAGTGGTCGCGCGCCTAGTTTAGATATATTTTCTGTTCAAGCAATAAAGCTTTCAGTTGTGAGTAAGCGCTTGTGTTGTTGACCTTCTTGTCCTCGTTTTTTTTTTGCGCTACCTTTACGTCAGTATGAATCAGTACCAACTAGCTCGCCTTTCCATTTTGATTCCTTTAGTTGTTCTTTCCTTTCTAATTCGCTCGCGTCCTTTTTATTAACGTTATATTCGTGATGGAAATACCTCACTGAAGTTTGGTGGATCAAGCTTGACAGTTTACCACTACCGCTTTCATGACATGGAAATAGACCTCAAATAATCTATTTGTCTACAAATATTGGTTTGTAGTCTAGCAGACTTACTTAGCAAAATTTGATCTCATTTTAGGGGTGCAGCTCCTTAGGGTGTGGGTTTGTCCCTCCTCTGTAGTATGTAGTAGTAGGTAGCCACGTCTTGTTTTATGAATGTTACAATAGATGGCGCTGCGGCGCTCGCTCCATTCAGATGTATGGGCGCTGCTGCTCTCACAATGTTCACTAGATGGCGCTGCGCTGGGACAGTACGTGAATTGATCACTAGATGGCGCTGCGGCGCTTGCTCCATTCCGATGCGTAGGAGACGGCTCCGCTGCGTGCTCTAGTGTGATAGGAGACCGCTGGATGGCGCGGTGCTCTTGGCGCGCTTCCTCTTTCGCTCGGCAGTCAGCGCGCAATGATCGACGAAGAAGCTGCACGGAGGCGCCGAGAAACGGATCCTGACGTTCGAGTCCGCGAAGCAGAAGGTGCACTGCGACGCCGAGAAGCGGATCCAGAAACTGTGAGAGCCCGAGAAGCGGCGAGGAAACGCGCGTACAGGCGGGCGGATCCCGAGGCTGCGCGAGTGCGGGAAGCTGCTGCCAAGCGCACACACTGGTTCTCACGTCTTTCATGATGATGTAATGGGCGAATTTTCACGGAAGAGACATGAACCTCCGGAACTTCGCCCACTCATCATCATTCACCCCGTCGATATGCTGTGATTTTTACGGAGCTTTCGGTAGATGCGTTACTGGTGATGTTCGCATATCCTTTGGTGTACATTAATTAGCTGCGCTATTACAGAGACGCCACAGTTTAGAGATGCGCATAGTTGACTCAACATATACGGAGGTTACAAAAAATGTGTTGTTATAATAACACCCAACACCACGTGTCTACAGCAGTCAAGAACGCCAAATACGATGCTTCCTTTTTGGTCAGGTCGCACTTACACTAACTTCTGGCGTTCTACTATATGACTATAATCCGTTTCACAAGCTGTTGGCAGCGCAGCCAAAGGTAGAGCTTTCTTGTCCAATCAGGGCTGTGTGAGCACAGCAAATAGTCCCTCAACGATTTTAGCAATCCAGAACTATTTTGCACACTACAAACGCATAAAGTGACAGTATGGTACGGATTGATGTTTTAAAGCGTGCAAAGTGTTTTGATAATTCGTGAAATTATAGAAAAGCCCGCATAGACGCGACTGAGCAGAGGCTTGTTGTGAGGTGGTGATGCGCCGCTTTTCGGCAACATGGCGTCGCCCGAGCTGGTCGTGTGTCCGCAACGCCTCCCACAAACTGTCGCCGGTGAGCCACCCATCGAGTGTGCGCGATTTTCCCAAGCTGGCGAAGCAGATAGCTTTGAACGCTAGCGCTTCGCCTCGAGTGCGGGGAAAGGCCAAGCGTGGATTCATTTACCAAGGGGATGGAAGAACCTATCCAGGTGAGCGGGCGAATGCTCTATCGGTGGAAAGCGCTGGCAGGGAACGCGGGCAGAGTCATATCACCGAACAAGCGTTCTTATTCGAGAGGCCGTGATCGGGTGAAGAAGCTGGACGATTTTGACCTGAGCGTCTTTCCAGGGGTGGTGTACATCTTTTTTGAGAGAGGTGAAATTCCAACTATCGCCAAGGTGGTGCAGCGTTTCGAAGAGGACGAGACGCTACCGACCGTGTCTACAACGACGACGCAGAGGAGGTTGAAACAGCATGGCTTCAAGTACAAGTAACGCTCTCGGACCGCATTTCTCATAGAAGCGAGGCACATTGTGCAACGTCGCCGCCGGTTTCCACGGAACTGCGACGCCAAATACAAGTTGTGATGAGGACGATGAGATGTGAACCTTTCTAACAGCCTCATGGCAATCATTACGTGGTGCGTACAGGACGGGATCATTCAGTACTGTTGCTAGTAGCAAACATAAAAAAACATGTTTTGTTACGTCGGAAAATAAACCATCGATTGATTCAGTGATTCGCTCGTTAATTTACTCAATGACTCATTTAAATTGATTGATTGAATGATTAAGGTAGATATTTTTTTTCTATACCCGTGGCGTAAACAATTCTAAAAAGCTCTGATGTGATGAAAATTCACAGGAAACAAGTGACACTAAATATTAATAGACAAAGCCGGGCTAGTTCCTTTGGACGGGAAGTCGGCCTGTCCAAAAACAAACAGAACAGATCAAGATGGTGCCAAGCGCCACCTGCTACAAAAATTAAAAAGTTAATTAGTATAGTACACATTTTTCCACACAGGCGGGGCCACATGTCAGATTCACGGAAGCGACATTCAGGTAGCGTGGCGTCGCCTGCAGACCTTGTCCTACCCCAACCCATACATATTGTCCAAGATAGATACCGACACATACGCATCACAGTGCAGGTTCTGCGCCAATAAAACAGCCACCCTGTACCACATGGTATGGGAATGCCCACACAACCCACCTATGCAACCCAGGACACAAAACATTATAGGGTGGGAGGCAGCTCTGTCCAGCTCGGATCCGAAGACCCAAGAGGCCCTCGTGAAACGTGCAAGGACAGCGGCCCGCGCCAATGGGATCCCGGACTAAGGATCCCACTCACCAATCTTCTCGAAGAACATCAAATAAATGTTTTATTCTCTCTCTCTCAAGCGACATTCGCGTAGGAGCACAATTATGTAGTGCGCTCTGTCGTGATTGGCTGAGGGCGCACGTACCTTCCACAGTACTGCCAACAGCTTGTGAAACAGAGTATAATGTTCCACTCTCCAGTAACTTCATTTAGTGCATCCCACAGAATGAAATGTGCAGAAAGCCGTATTTCAACAACATACGTATCAGTACAAAACACGTTTTGTGGTACAATCCATATACAAGTCTTGTTAGACAAAATATCGCCTTGTAATCATATATATTACCAAAGTCTCACACGACCACGGGCCCGACCCCCCAATTTCTTGGTGATACACATAGGCATGTGCTTATGTCTATCACCAAGGAAGACATGTCTGGCTCCATTGTTATCATCTGGGCCGTGTACAGAGGCAATACTTGTTAAGCAACATGCGTCGCTTTTACGATGTTTGTAATATCTTATGGAATGGTTATTTCCTGCATAAAGCTAGCATTCTTTTCTGTAGAAAAAGAGATAAATATTATTATGTGACCAGGATTGAGCCCAGTAGTGGGTGGCCGCCTCAGTCCAGGTAGCCATGGCCTGCTGCTGCCGCCTGAGCCCTGTCTACCTTCTATAGTTGGTTTGCAAGGTCAAGGCTGCAAGAAGGCCTCGCTGCGGCAGCAGCGAAGTCTTCCACTGGCCTTCAAGCTCATCCTCTGCTACACACTGCTCTTTTCTATAAATATGTAAAAATACTCAACTGTGAAAACGGAATGTTATACCGTACCACGTTAGTGAAGATTTGCCATGACTTGAAAAAAGGAAGCGTTATTGTCTCACCTTCGAAACCGTATAGAAGTTACATATGCAAACAAGTGTATTCATCATTCGCAGGAAAATGTGAATACCAAGGTCATGAAATGGGCCCTCAAACTATCATCACTAGAAATGATGGCTGCACGGGAATTGTGTGCAAAGGTCAACACCGAAGGCTGGAAGTTTATGGGTATGTTCTTTGAGTCATTCAACCTGCGAAGAGTTCCCATTTAGCGGAAACTGCGGGCGTCATAAATTATATAACTGGTAGACTATGCAACGACGTTCAGTCTGTGCAACATTAGACACAAAAACGCCAATAATGCAGAAGTTGCTTGGTGCTAAGCCGACCGCAAAGATGTACACTTGTAAAAGATCTCGCTGTGCGACTGGTAAGAGTGGTATCCTCAATGACTGTGTCGATCATAAACTAACAAAAATGTAGTTTTCAAATCGAAACCTAGTGAAGTCGACAGATAATGAAGCCGAGGAAGTCACAGGAGGCACAATCTGAAGTTTTAATTGGAATATAATTCAAGTGAACTTAAAAGAAGTTACCGGAGATCACTATACTGCCCAATGTGAAATGTGAGTGCAGCCGCGGACGAGCTTTTGTTTGACCATATATTGAGGCAAAGAATTTGAGAGATACATGTATTTACGTACTTACGATTAAAGAGGCGAGAATTACCGAACAGGTTTATTGGCGATGGCTGGACTGTACATACACAAAATCTAAAGACTCGACCCCCGGCTTAGGTAGGCTATTCACACTGCATGGTGGCGCTGAAGTTCCACAAGCGTGGCTCCCTGTTGGACATAAGTTCCAACACTCATCTTCCCTTTATTTGGACCGCTTCCTAGCTGCGATTGCAACCCGTACCGTTCTGGCACTCGCCAGATCCCAGTGGATCGCCGCAGGGGCAGTATTCCGACTGGCTACGGTAGGGCAAAGACTCTTTAGCCTACTTCTTTTTCTCCTAATGGCGCCGCTTGCTTAGTGGGCGTCACTGCGTCTAATACTACCTCCCCTCGGGAACATTTCGAGGACCACATCGCTTCGGGAAGTGCGTTATCAGAAAGCGTTATTTCGGACCAGGGAGCGTTTGGCGGTTGCACTCCACATCTTTACTGATCGGCATAATGAAACCAAATAACGCCGCCTGTGCGTACCAGGATGCCTCTTTTGACACCTTCCTTACACTAAATAACATTCATGCTTTAAAACATACGCGTCCTGTATACAGGCGTCACAATACAACATGTAATATCGCAGTAATATTGCGTGGTACAAGCGTACATTGCCATAGCGCGTCAGAACATGTGAATATCACAAGGACATCGTGCTTTAAAGCCAGCCACCCATTAGAAAAGGCACTCACCTTACTGCGCGTATTCCCTTAAGACCCCGTAGTGGGCACATAGCCAGTTCGAAAACATTTCACGCGCATAATTGTTCGTGGTTTAAAGCATGCTGCCCATCGCATAGTATGCACTAAGTGATTGAAGTGCGCACTAGGGTCAGGATATCGCTATCGCGTTCAACTCTTAAAGGCGAAGCTTAAGGGTCCCCCAAGTTTTCAAAATAAGGTACAGACAACCGCTCAAAACACGAATTGAGATAACGCCAATCGGGATGCTAAACCTGAAGAAAGAGTGGAGAAGGGTGGCCTTCCTTGTTGCTCTTTATTTTTTCTTTGTTTGTTCTATTTCTGACTGTTCATGGTAGTTCTTTATTTTATTTTTTATATTTCTGTCGATTCTTTCTTTCTCATTGTATTTCTTTGTTCCCCGCTTTTCTATCTTTATTTCTATTTCTTCCCCATGTCTCTCTCTACTTCCTTCCCAACAGTTCCGTCTCCTTTCTTTTTATTGATCACTTTCTTTCCCATTCTCTCTTGCTGTGTTCTTTCCGTCTCCTTTTCGTGTTTTTGTCTTTCTATATCTTTCTTCCTCTGTTTCTGTATTTTTATCATTTGATGGATTTATTTCCCTTGTTTCTCTCTATTTCCCGCTTTCTCTTTCGTTCAATTGCTTTCTTTTTTCTCCCAATCTTTCTCTATTTGTTTTTCTGTCTATTTTATCTCTATCTCTATCTCTTTTATACATGTTTCACGTACTAATAATGATTGCTTAACTATGTATGCGGCATTTAAACAGCGCATTAATGTGTTTCATTTTCCCTGTTCTTTGGAATACGCTCACTTGCCGTTGATCGTCGCTTTAAATTTCGGAAATTTGCACCGGCAGTCGGAGTTTTTGTGAATCTGCTCGCAACGAATATATGAAACGTTTGAACAGTTTGCCCGAGTTACTGCCCTTGGTTTGTAATACTGTAGAGACTCTGTGATGCAGGCTTTCTTCTCAACTTGGGTAACATGGGTGTAAGCAGTATTGACATGCTTCGACTGGAAGTTATCACCGATCCTCTGCGCATGAGCTGTTATTAGTCTTGATGGGTTTGCCACAATGTGTCGGAATGGAACTAAAACCAAAAAGGCGAAAAAAAAACTTTATTTTGAAAGGAACAAAAAGGTAACCAAAACGTTATATGTTATTTCGTTTTGGAGACAGACAGACAAAGAACTTTAATGAAGTCCTGAGGGAAACCAATATATTCTTATCGGTTCCCGGTCCAAGAGAAAGGTTGGCCCTTCAGAACAACCGACGGGGATGCAACGTAATCATTCATGCATATCAGAGGGTACAATCTTAGCGCTGATCTCAGGCAGCTATTACAAACTAAATATGTGATGCAAATATTGGGAAGAAGGAAAACAGCGGTAACTCGAGCTGTGTGTACTATCGTGAGCAGTATGATTGGGAACACGTGAACGCGTGGCAAATAGCCTCAAACCCGATGCAGGGCGATTCGCGGCGGCCGTGGTTTGAAACAAAGTTGAAAGGGCATCTGTCGCGTAGGATGCCGACACGCCCGAAAATACCGTCTTTCCATTCGTTCGTACGTCTGCGCGTAACACATAACGTGGAGATAGAGCAACATATGACTTTAAAAAACGGTACCGCTCTTTACTGGGCATGAACGCCGCATGAGGCACTACAATACCAAGCTGTTATTTGTGTCATGTATTTCGCGCATCGTAAAAACAGACACGTGTAGGGAGTGACAACAGTTCGCCGTGAGGCTTCACTCTTTCAACTCCATTTTTGACAGCACCAGCTGAGTATTGGTCGTTTGGGATATGAGGCGATTCGCTCCGCACTCACTCGTTCCCCGTCGTAGTGCTCACGGTTGTACATTTCAACGCAAGTGGCTCTTGGTGGGCCATCACACAGGCCATAGTGGAGAGGGCATTCTCGGCTCTGAAATTTGTTCTCCCTTGACGCAACTCATTGAGCCTGTTCAGAAAATTCTTAATTCACAAGTGAGAAAATTATTATTTTCGTCTACAATTTTCATTTTTACTTTCATTTCAGATTTTTGTATGCCAATGAAAATTGTCACAGACCATTACGGAACATTTTTTTTTATTCAGGAATAGAACGAAAATTGAACTATTTCCGTAGGAACGAAACTAAATCCAAAACAAAAAACATTTTGTGCCGACACCCCGTTTGCCAAGTTCGCTCAAAAGCAACTTATCTGGCCTTAATTCCAGCGTTGACAAAGCGAAATCATTTTTGCTTATAATAAAATTCGTGCACAAGCCGCGGAATATGCAACTGGTACTACGTATTGTATAACATAGCTCGTACTTTACCATGCGAAGCAGACTGTTTGGTGAAGGCATAAAAATCAGGTGACACGGCAGTCACTTTCTTGTGCTATTACAGTCACCTATTGCGCTGAATACACGAAATCAAAAGTACGCCCATATCTTCGCTAACAGATGGAATCATTCAACACTGCAGTAAGGATGGTGTGTGTCAACGACCAAGTTAATTTAAAATCGCGCTCTCGCCTAAACATTCACGTTATGGACACCGACGTAACTCTATTAAACATTGCCCGTAACATTCGCAAACGCAGCTTTGTCGTCCAGGGCCTTCTCTATTCGCTGACGTGGCTGAGCAATCGGTCTTCTACAATAGTGTTGGCAATGTCAGAAGAAAAACGTGCAGTGCCAGATATCTTTTGTAAACTTAATGAAGCTGAAACATTCTTTCTCCTAACCAAACGGTTGACGCGCGGTGGCATGATATTCCAGAGTGCGTGATACGCTTCAACATGTCTCTCGCGCTGTGGTCAGGAAACAAAATGCAAAAGCCACGGCACAACCGACAGAACTTGCATTGCATTACTCCCATGAAAGCGATGATTGCGTGTACTCAGCAGCGTCGCCTGACATAGCTTGGTTGGCATGTTCAGCTTTCACATGCGATTTTAGGGGCGAAGCTCCTCAGGGTGTGGGTCGTTCCCTCCTCTATAGTAGTATGTATCTAGCCACCTCTAGTATATGAATTGCTCAATAGATCGCGTTGCGTGTATATGTCCTTGGAAATATTACTAGATGGCGTTAGTGGTTTTTCGTATACGTTGATGAATAAAGATGATAGATGGCGCTGTTCTAGTGGAGGGCTCGGAAAGCTGCTGCAGTGCGCGCTCGCCGACAGGACCCGCTCCTACGGTCCCCCCCCCTCTCGCCTCGCGACGCCGACGCAGGCAGCGTCTGCTACCGCGTTTTTTGATTGAAAATAACCGACTGCTCGCGCAGCACAACCGTTCACTGGCCACCCCACATATATATGCACCGGATTTTGACCTCCAAGGTAGTGCCGGTGTGAGATTTCTCCTGTGCGTGATTAAACAATAACAATTCACCACGTACATGTAAAATAAAGTGAGCTGCCAGTCTCCATCAATATACAGTGTTTGTCACGTCTTTACATGATGATCGACTGGGCAAGGTTTGCGGAAGATTCACGGTTTATCGATGTACCTCCGGAGCTTCGCCCACTCATCATCATTCACTCCGTGGATATGCTGTGATTTTTTACTTCTAGTTCCCTTAATTCGCCTTCAGCGGTTTGAAAAAAGGTGTATATTACCGTATGAATCTTGTGAATCCTTACTGTAAGTTCTAGTTCTGTATTACCAATAGCTTCCACCTTAAATTTAAATATCACCCAGAACTGATACCTGAAATAGATTAGTATTGCAATGAATTAGCATAGATACGCCAATCCCTCTCTCTCTCTCTCTCTCTCTCTCTCTATATATATATATATATATATATATACATATATATATATATATATATATATATATATATATATATATATATATATATATATATTTGTCGCGCTTAAATTTGTGGTGGTCAAAATGGATGCACTTCCATCCATTTCGACCGCCTTGAACACAATGTATCTAACAGGTTATCGGCGTAGCAACGAATAAACACACTTGCTAATAATCGTACGCTTCATTTTTTCAGTTGCCCGATGCCGCAATTCTACGATGGACCTGAAGGCACTAATCCTACCGATTGGCCCCATTGCTGTTGATTAGCAGAGTCTTCTGCCTCCACCATAGCGTGTTCGCGATACTGCTGCAAAGAAAGTGTAACGATCTATTGAAATAAATGTTTACAAGAAAACAATTGTTGTAATAAAATTAGAATATACGTGCGAAAATGTATATGACACAGAAGGTGGAGCAAACAGGAGAGTACAAAATGCTGAGAAATCGCTGAATGTTACTCGAGCATATGTCACCACTATAATACTCTTCGTTGGGGCAGCAAGCTTCTGCCTTGGCCTCATTTTTTTTCTTAACTTTAATGGTGAAGGAGCAAACGACCAAACTTGCGCGGAATGAAAAAAGAACAGGAAAAGATAATACACAGGGGTACAGGAGACAAGAAAATAGCAGGGCTTCGCGCCACACAAAGCACAGTCGCGGTGAAAGTTGCACGAGCTGTATCTAGGCCCAGGGGCGACTTTTACACCTAGTCCTAGAAGTCGTTGTATATTTGTAAACTCTCCTGAGGCGACTTTAACAACCACATTTGCAAGATGTCAACAGCGCCATAAATCATAATTTTGCGAAGTAGGAGAGCACGCACTATGCATTTATACATCAGTCTGCGGAGAGGTGAGGTGTCTCCTGGCTGTCTGTAAGGCATTATGTGTTCGTTATTCTTGGTGTAGCTCAAGACGATAATTTAAAGTAATAATGTATTTTTACTTATGTTGTTGCTAGGCTGAGCCATTTGTAGTGGCTGGGAAGCTTAAACGACCCACTCATTCCGCGGTTTGCATTGTTTGACTGAAGGTTGTTTTAGATGTGAAGCTTCTTAGAGCCGGGTTTAATCCGGTGGTGTGCGGCGTGACCACCCTTACTGCGCATGCGCAAACCCTTTCAAAAATAAAATAAAATAAAAAACCTCCTCTCCCCCCAGGCATCCCTTCCCGCGGCGACCACACCCTCACTGCGTATGAACGTCCCCTCCTCTCTCCCCTCCTACGCTCCCCTCTCTCTCCTCAGGCATCCCTGCCCGCGGCGTCCACACTCCCCACTGCGCATGCGCGTCCCCCCTCTCTCTCGCCTCGCGACGCCGACGCAGGCAGCGTCTGCTAGTGAGTTTCTTGGTTGCGGCGCTGAGCCGTGCTCCCAACTAGGGCTGCAGAAATTGCGTCTTTTCCTTTCCCACTCTCTTCACCTCCTCCTCCTTCTTGGTTGAAAAAACGGACTGCTCGCGCTGCACAACCGTTCACTGGCCACCCCCTAAATATGGCACTGGATCTTGACCTCCAAGGTGGTGCCGGTGGGAGATTTCTCCTGTGCGTTGTTAAAAAATAAAAAATTCGCAGCGTGCGCGTTAACTAAAAGCGGACTGCGCGTCTCTGTGTCCAGTCGGAGTCTTCTGTCTCTCATTGCCCATTAGCAGCGATTGGCATGTTCCAGTAGGACACACCGCTCCATCACTGCGTGTTTTGCGCCTCCCCAGGTTTCTCTCCTGCGCAACGCTGCAATGAGCGCCAGCGTCAACGCCGCCGCCACTGTAAGCGTTAGCGCCCGCTGCTTCGCATCTACACATGGTTCCCTTTAGCGGGAGATGGTGTAATTTTAGATGTGAAGCATCTTATGGCGAAGCTTAATCCGGTGGTGGTGGTGGTGGTGTGCTGCGTGACCACCCTTACTGCGCATGCGCAAACCTTTTAAAAAAAAGATAAAAATAAAAAAACCTCCTCTCCCCCTCTCTCTCCTTTAGGCATCCCTGCCCTGCGGCAACCACACCCTCACTGCGGGAGATGGTGTAATTTTTTTTACTACTCTTCTACCGTGCTATATTAATCTCTTAACGCGATTCGTTGCCCGAAATGAAGCATGCGTAAGGTCATTTTGTGAAGGATTTTCAAACAGTGGCGTGGCTCTGTGGTGGAATATACGACAGGGTTTGTATCCCGCTCGACCCTGAATGTTTTTTTCTCATCACGCTCGGTAGCGGTTACGGACACCGGGGACGGCGGACAACGACGCCAGAAAAGTCGACTGTTGTTGCGACCTCCAAACAGGTTTCGCTGTAAAATGTGAAAAGGAAGAAGGGAGCCGCGAGTTTTTTTTTTTTTTTTTTTTTTTTTTAGGGGCGAAGCTCCTTAGACCTAGCCTTGTCTTCCGTTGTGGTCACGGTATAGAACCATTGCTTTAGTGGAAACATATGCGAGACACAACAAAGGATTTGCAATTGACTTTAACCTAGACATAGGCTAATTATGAGTTAAGAGATCGCTCTTCCCGGCCAAAATAACCTATCAGGAAGAGTATTAATTAGTTGATATCTACTAAAATGTGCCTAGATGTGGAGCCTTCTCAAGGAAACCTGTAATATAAAGGCACACGTCGAGCACTATATGTCCCAAGAAATTACACATATTAAAATGGTATCTTGCCACCGGTAAGATGGCGGGTTCTCGGATTCACTTCCGAGGCATGTCCTCCACTCCAGAAATTTTCTAATACATCCTTGAATTGCCTAAGACGACAGGAAGGCGAAATAAATCAACATTTTTATATACACTTTATGTGACTTAACTTACATTATATGGGGCAACGCTCGGGTAAGGTACGGTTGCTCAACGATACGATACCCAGAGCTTCGCCCACTTGTCATGCTTCACTTCGCTTGTTTGAAACTTCACATTCTCTGTTGTCAGCACAGTGGCGTCGTGGGGGGTTTCTAACAAATAACCTCACGGTTGGACGTCCCACAGTGAAGCACTGCCGTTCAACAATTCACTTCAAAGTACAAACAGGTGAAATACGGTAATGTTCATACATGTCATAAAGCTTAAAATATTTACACCATCTCCCGCTAAAGGGAACCATGTGTAGATGTGAAGCAGCGGGCGCTAACGCTTACACTGGCGGTGGCGTTGACGCTGGCGCTCATCGCACGTTGCGCAAGAGAGAAAAACTGGGGAGGCGGTAAAGCAGGCAGTGATGGAGCAGTGTTTCCTACTGGAACATGCCAATCGCTGCTAATGGGAAATGAGAGACAGAAGACTCCGACTGGACACAGAGACCCGCACTCCGCTTTTAGTTAACGCGCACGCTGCGAATTTTTATTGTTCAACAACGCACAGGAGAAATCTCCCACCGGCACCACCTTGGAGGTCAAGATCCATTGCCATATATACGGGGTGGCCAGTGAACGGTTGTGCAGCGCGAGCAGTCGGTTTTTTCAACCAAGAAACTCGCTAGCAGACGCTGCCTGCGTCGGCGTCGCGAGGCGAGAGAGGGGGGGGAGCGTAGGAGAGGAGAGAGAGGGGGTGACACGCATGCGCAGTGGGAGTGTGAACGCCGTGGGCAGGGATGCGTAGATGAGAGAGGGGGGAGCGTAGAAGAGGAGAAAGAGGGGGGACGCGCATGCGCAGTGGGAGTGTAGACGCCGCGGGCAGGGATGCCTAGAGGAAACAGGGGGGAGTGTAAGACGGGAGAGAAGAGGGGAGGCGCATGCGCAGTGAGGGTGTGGTTGCCGCGGGGAGGGATGTCTAGAGGAGAGAGAGGGGGAGAGGAGGTTTTTTATTTTTATTTTTTTTTAAAGATTGTGCGCATGCGCAGTAAGGGTGGGCACGCGGCACACCACCACCACCGGATTAAGCTTCGCCATAAGATGCTTCACATCTAAAACAGCGCGAAGACAGTTCCTCTACCGGTGTCCACATTTCTTTCTACTGTCATGTTATTTCAGCGCTTCTAATGCGGGACTAGATGCACACCGAAAAGCAGTTGCGGCTGCAGTTGTGGTTTGCTAGACGCATTCATGTGTTAGGAGATATGACGTCTTCAGGAGCACTTGGCTCCAATTTCCTCAGTAGCCATACCAGTATGAACAAGAACACCACACGTGTGAGGAGGCAGAATAGATCTCACATATGATAGCAGAAAGCAACTTCAGTTAACAAATCCCACTACCACATAACCTACTCCGCACCCTTTTGGCCGTGCAGAAGAAATTTTGTTATACAGCCACTCCCTAAAAGATCAGCTGGCACTAGGTATCTGGAGAAGTGCAATGAAAGGATTACATTCCTTTCTCCTAAATAGGAGCCAGGAACGTTCATCCAACGTGTGCACTGAAAGTTCACTAAGTACAGTTTTTCATGGAGGACACTAAATTATAGGTAAAGCGCGAGGCGCGTTGCTTCTTATACAATTTGACTATCAGTAGCACAGAGCTATCATAACCTCACTACTGAGCTGAATAAATGAAGTATACATGCGCTTCAACATCGTCTTTCTTGCACTCAGAAAAACTGTGCATCACGCCTGTTCCTAAACAGCGGCAACTTTCCCGCAGACATCGCAGCAAGACAGCAGTGACAGCGTCGATGATTTGAACGATCTTTCCTTGTCCGTGTGACCACTGCCGAAACATCAATCCTATAGTGCTACACATGGGGCGTGCGTCTTAGGACAGGGGCACGAAAGAAGCCCTCGCAGTCGCGACTACACGAGGCAATGTCTTCCAACGGTCATCTGGAGCACAGGAGCGCAGTATACTATCAATAACAGGAAACAAAAATGCGTAGAGTCACCCCATGGTCAGGTGTGATATTAAGCTAAGCAATAAATCGAATAAATCAGATGTATAATAGTGCCAGTGTATTTCTTAATTGCATGGGTAAAAGAACGGGTAGACAAACTTGGAGAGCAGTAGTACAATGCTGGCATACGATCGAATCCTGTACAACAAGGACTACAAGCTTCAGTAATAGCCTGCGATAAAAATCATTAAGGTATATTCACGTGATATCTAATGAAGGTTGTCTGTTACTACGTACTTCATTAGGGCAATGACAGTATCGATGATCTGAATAATCTATGGCGGGAATTGGTTGTTACATAATGACACGCTGACGGCTGTCTTATCTGTGCATCCTTCTTGCTATTGTCTCTAGTTGCATGTTGTATTCCGACAGTTAAACTGCACTTTATATCCTCTTTTTTTGACAAGGATCAACTTCACTACAATTTATTGACGCTTAAAGAATTTTGGCGTTGCTTATAGTTTGGTCTCTCTTCTCACGCAATGGCTACAAAACATCAGTGTTAATAGCATTTCTAGAAGGCTTTAAGATCACGTGTTTCACGTTGACTCCAGAGACGTTCTATTCATGCGGATAGAAGTATAACTTTTTTAATAATTGTGTATTTCAGTTTTGCAGAACATCTTGGTGAAATATCGCAATTTCATACGTATAAAGCAGCAGTGCATCAGTACATTTGTAGATTTGTCTAGGAACAAGCCATTGAAGAAGTCATGGCCTTCGGCGGCAGAATAGCACTCTTCTTTTTCTACAGTCTGCTTCGAAATTTAAACATTCATGCGAACAGTCCCTCTTATGTACACTGACAGAAGAACTAAGCATTTTTTATTGACTGCTTGCTCGGCCTGTCACTTCGTTGAAATTTTTAAGCTGAGGCACCGTTTCCTATTTCTATGTTAGTATTTCTGCCCCGTTTTCATATCCAGTTGACTAGAAAAAACAACTTAACATGCAATTTAAGAAAAGTTATTTTATCAAGATGTCGGCGTTTGGTGGTGTTCGTGTACAAGGCGTGTTCTAAATCATTGTTGTAGTGATTAGATGCTTTGTCTACCTGTTTAGCGGCCGAAGCAAAGGAAAAAACTTGAAAGCAACCTACGTTGCCAGCACGCACAGCACAACCTATGTTATTTTGTGCATGCTGGCCCCCTTACGACAAACTTGTGCTTCAGGGAGCTACAAAAAACGCGTTCGGATGCTTCAACGCCAAGGTCACGCTTCTTTGCATTGCTGTATCCGAACATAACGCTTCCGCACCTTCTTTTTCACACGAAGGTTGTATTGAGTGACCTGTTTAGCTGGTGACGTTCCGAAAAAAACCCTCCGTATCGACATGTGGCACGTGCGCACAAAAGATATAGGTAATGAAACAAAACAAATTTTCCTTCCGGCGCTGGGGTTCGAACCTTCATCCTCGCGGCCTCAAATCAAGTGCCTTGAACACTATATCTGTCCATAAATTTCTGTGGAAGCACAGTCAAGGCTACTGAACTGGAGCTGCAGTCAAGGCTACTGAGTCAAGGCACACATTTTTTAGGGGCGAAGCTCCTTAAGGTCGAGGCTTGTCCATCACTCCGCCTGTGTCACTAGTTGTAGCACGGAGTGCGGTGTAGCTGCAAGGTAACACATGCAAGGTAACCATTATACGCCACGTCGATGACGATGACGCTGATGACGATGAACAATAAGCGCGTTCCAGAGCACTTTCTCTTTTAGGGGCGAAGCTCCTTATGATCGAGGCTTGGACATCACTCCCCCCGGTGTAGCCGCGGTAGTACTCGCCGCTCCCGCTAGAGGCACAGCTGTGCTCTCATTTGATTTCCATGGCGCCCATTAGATGGCTCTGCGGCGCTCGCTCCACTCTCCAGCGCGCTTGCTCCGCTTTCGGCTCTCGGCGCGCTTCCTCTCTCTCTTTCCACGGTCGTCACTCAGTGCGCTTCGATACTACTACTACCTACTACTGCTATGAACAACGAAGAAGACAAGGAGGCGGCGGGGCGAAGGGCTCGCAAAGCGGCTGCAGTACGGGCTCTCAAGTTGTGTGAGAGAAAAGTAGGCACCGGCGACGCAGACACGCGGATCCAGATTTGCGGGCTCGTGAAGCTGCAGCGGCACGGCACGCCGGCAAGCCGACCCGGAGTTGAGGGCTCGCGAAGCTGCAACGGCACGGCAGCGTCGGCAAGCTGATCCAGAGGCGGTGAGGGCTCGCGCAGCTGCAGCGCACGGCAGTGCCGGCAAGCCGATCCAGAGGCGGCGAGGGCTCGCGTCACGATGTGTCACGTCTTTGCATGATCGAGGGGGGCTATTCACGGGAGATTCATGGTTACCCGAATGATCCCCCGTAGCTTCGCCCACTCATCATCATTCATTTCGTGGATATGCTGTTATTTTTTACGAGGTTTTCTGCATGTGGTCCGCGAATGATAACTTTTGTAAACAACCTAGCAATGAATAAAACGTCAAAATAAAAAATAGGCGTAATATACAAGATTGATGACATTGTAAGAAAGCTTATTCCGGGAAGGATTTTGGCATTCTTGCTCTTTATAGATTTGGGGTTTTCTGGAGCCGATTGCACGTTTTCGTGCCACAGTAAACAACGATCGCTTTGCTCGGTTGCAGCAGGTGCACATCGAGCTTCTAAGAAGCGATAAAAGCCTGCCCGTTAGCGGATCTTTATTCGTTTACCCCAAAGAAACAAATACAGTGGCGTGTTGTGAAATATTTGGTGGCAAGCATACAGTCATCGCGAAAGAAGTTCTGTGTACCATACGATCAGCGGAAGTGTCTCTCATCGCGATAGCTACCTCAAGGGAGTTCTGACACTATTTTGAGATGTTGTACCTGGTACATTTTTCGTTTCTACGGCTTCCGGTGTTAACGACCGTAGTCAAACAACATGTCTGCAATATTTTACATTATTTTAATGTTTTCCGCCCTGAGCATCAGCAAGCCAGTCCCACCGTAATGGGCATTATTCTGACGAGTCAACGCAGTTCCACTGAGTTTGCGAATTTTGCGTACTGCATGCCGCCTAAGCCGCAAGAATCACGGTCGGTGCGACTGGACGACAGTTTGCTTATCGTTGTTTACGTGCACCAAGAGCAAAATGACACATCTGCCGATTGTATGACGTAAGTTACTTTCTCCTCGTGACGTCATACTACCATGGCACGTCACTGAGAAGCCACCTTCTCGATATCGAAACCAAAGATGTTAGATTTCGTTAAGGTAGCGGTATTGAAACAATGGATGCATTCCCAGGCACCATGACATCTTTTTTAGAGTCCTCGACACGAGCGTTTTTTTTTATTTAGACCCAGCCAGCACAAAAGCGATTTAAAACTGCTACGAAGCGGATTGGCTAATCCGAAACAAACGTCTTCTAACGGGTGCTTAAAATCCGTTCATCCGACTGTAGCAGCTTTCTATCTCCGCTAATGTCCGGCCTGTAGAAGGATTGTAGAGGTTCTACAATCCTTCTTTAAGAGGTCACAAAAATCTGTTCTTCTAAGGGAGATACTCGACGACCACCACAGGCCTTGAAAAGTAGGCTTAGAAACCTTCTACAATCCGGATTGCAATGTCCGTTTTCATTTTATGCCCCTCCTCACTCACATTGTTTCCCTTTCCCATGCTCCTAGTTTTGTATTTCCTCTCTCCCAAATATGCGCTCTCTTTCTGGTACTTATTCGGGGAGGAGAACGAGTGGCTGCCGGCAGGTTATTCGCTCTTAAATAATGCGGGAGGCACAAGTACAGCGACGATATTTTTATTATATCACAAGTGAAATTACAAGAACGGCCATCAAAAACACGCAAGTCTAGTAGGACCACTGTTTATAGCAGGAAAAGCAGAGCAGAGCTGCCTGGATTTATACATACTGCAATAAGCTCGTATGGATACACTATTGTATAAAAGTCATACGACTCCAGTAGCAAGGGAGAATTAACCTAATTGGCTAGGGAGGTTTATCGAAAATTTCGAGCGCAGTTGTTTTTGTTTACACACACTAGATGTGCAAAAGCGTCAATCAGCAAGAAATCAGTTGCACAAGTGCTACCCCCATAATCTATAATTTATAGAACATAATCACAGATCTGAGTAATGAAGCAAGATACAGAGCAAAGGCAGCAATTTTGATGCAGGCATCAGTTCCCCGCGAACAAGCTTATAAATGGTGGCAGTATAAACCTAGCTATGTACAAACATTAAACAAAAGAACAATGGCAAAGGTTAAAATCAGATGTTTATTGAAGTTACAAATGCCTTAATGCCAAATGCCTTATGTCCGAGCGACACAAATGATGGCAGTAAAGTGCACGTCCTAACATTTATCAGAACAAATGTTGCACAGCTTAAAATCAGGTATATAGAAGCGAGCACAGGTATGGCCACCACCTCGCTAGCGCCCCTTGTGGATGACGTCGCGTGAATACCTCCTAATGATTGACACATAGCATCTACGACAAATTACAAGGCGCGCCGACGACTGGCCGAAACGGCTCACCAGGGCGTCCCGCGGTGCGATTTGTTGACGTTGCCAACGCACACAGACACAGAATTTCCCAACTGCTTCACAAAACTTATTAGGTCACAGAATTGTTAACGTTGTGTGACCTTTTGTTTGCGTAAATGTCCCCAAGGAAAAGGGAAAAAAGCAGAATGTTTTTGGCATCTATCTTTATTCATGTGGGAAACAGCCAATAGCCCCATCAAGAGAGAAGTCATAACTTAGTTGATGCAGCGCTTGTTCCTGAACATCTAGGGTAACTATACAACCTGCGAAAAATAGGAGAAAAGAAAATTTTGTTATATGCATTATTACCTTACAGACGACAGAGTGAAAAGGCGAAACCTTGATAACACTGTACGGTGACAGAGAGCGAGCATGTTATAATTAACCTGGTGTGAGCGCCGTGCTGGATAACTTTTCAATTCTGCTGCGAGGTGCCGGGTTTAAAGAGAAAGGAGGAAGTCAATAAAGAAGGGAAAATATAAGCCACAAGTTCCAACACGCGCGTCGAGACAGTCAAGGCAAAGGGTCATCACAACACTGAGAAAAAAATACCGAACTCCTCGCCTTGAAACACGCCTTTGACTATCATGCGCTGAGAAATTCGCAACTAATAGAAAAGCGCATCCAGGCCTTCGTCATATGCATATTTGTGCGAGAAACGACGAACTAGTAAATTGTCGTTACGAAGGTTCTCGTATCCACAAATTTGTTGCAGTGACACGAGAAAGCATGTGAAACTTCAAATTTCTTGCGTGGCACACGCAGCTAAAGCTAATTTATTATATCTTGAAACTAGCTCCACCAAGCGGCCAATAAAGATTATATACAGTCAGTTTTCTGAAGTCAGGTTAAGTAATAAAAACAGTTTCGTTCATGTGCGTTCAAACATGAGCGAAAACTATAGCCTACATTTATGTTAGAACAGCTAAATAATTTATTCTCCACGAATCAAGCAGTTACGTAGTGCTGAAACATGTCGCACAAGCCATTCGTGATACAACGCAACACATTTAATTTTGAGTATTATTTTTTGAGTATTATTTTATTATTTTTGGTGACTTACCTTCAATATGACCGTAGCCGGTGGTTTATACCGAATCCGTAAATCCAAAGAAAAGTAATCGCACATCAAGGTGTCGTGTCCATCTCTCCAGTATAGAAGAAAGGAAGTTCTGATAGCACTCCACTCGCAAGATGAAGCGTGCATCTCTCCGTTGGGAATCTAACGGCACTAGGCCTAACCGTCAGTCCGCGTAACAGTCACTCCACAGAAACATACTTGCATTCGATCGGGCCCATAAGTTGTACATGCAGTGAAGTACTGCTTCTTCACAGATGTGTCCATAGTCTTAAGAATCACGACACAAGCACAAAATAACACAAAACAGGGACATGACTGACGCGCGCGACCGCACATGCTAAATCGACGAGCTTAACTGACATTGCAGAAGCCGAAGCAGTTGCGCGGATGGATACAAGATCAACGCTAAAGAGCTCGGGAGGACTCAAGCTGTACGGTTATCGCTGCCAGTAAATTACGTAAAGTTTTGAAAGCCCTCACGATTGCTGACACCATCACGCGCCTTTACAATTTCGCGCGTTACTTACTTTATCGCAATGAGAGATGGCGTGCGCAGGCTCCAGTTCAAATTTCCATTCACGGTGGTCCATGCATGTCCGTGCATGCATTGACCAAATGACGCGTGATCTGCTGCTTGGCGAAAAAAACGGCTTTAAAAAATCCGCCTTCTAGCGGTATTTCAAGTACCAGTTACATTCTTACTGAAGTCGACTTCTTATATCCGTATTGCTGAAGGCTAAGAAGATATATTCGTAAACAACACAAATTATAAAAAAGACGACGCTTGTAAGCGTCTTTAAAAGTCCGTCTGATAGCAGGGTTTTTTGTGGTCATTATATCCGTCCTGAAGTTGACTTCTTTAATCCGGCGTGTAGACGGTTTAGACCAAAAATCCCTTAATAAGACGGATTATATCTCTTTTGTGCTAGCTTGGGAGTGGCAATTCGAAAAATATTTTAAATTCGTGTCAGTACTCCTTTAAACGTGACGTGGGTGACCTGTCAGTTTTCAACAAGACAGGCTACTTGAAACCAAACTACAATTGGAAACAGTGTGTCAAAGAAATGAACTATTTCATAAATTGCGTTACATACATGGTGGCTATTTAGGGTCCCTGCTATTGCTGATACACAAGCGCCCCGAAGATCGCTTACTCTTACACCGTGTCCGACGGCGTCTACGGCTGGAACAGTTTTGGGTGGTTTGCGATTAGAGCTACTTACGATGATGAAATTACAAGTGCAAAGCTTCGCCTGAGAACATACGGTTGACAGCGTGATTTTCATTGCGAAAAACCAGCCTTCTTGACCACGGTGTCGTCATCTTTCAGCATTTGGAGGCTCTTTAGTCCAACGACTTAAGTATTATCCTTCTGTAACCACAGGTATCTTAAAACGGTGAAATATATTATGTGTACAGTGATTAAGAATGTTACACTAATTAACTTTTTATTTAGTGGAGTCGGGAGGTTATGTCAAATACGAGGATTGAAGTTCTTCATGCGAATAACCCATCACAGGTTCGGGACGTAGCAGAAGCGGTCTCTAGTAATTATTGTGGCGCAAATAAATCCAACCAAACTCAATGGCGAATTAATAATACACAGCGCAAGACGAACAAAGGACGAGAAAAGGAACCACAAAGACAAGCGCTGACTTCCAACTGAGGCTTAATGAAAACATACAAGCAATGTAAGCCTCCAAAACGCATCACGTGAGCGCCATGACAATCGCATACTAACTTCATCGCGTCAAACAAAAGATTCTTATCGGAACCTAACAAATGCACGATAGACACGCGCGCAGACCAAATACCAAACAAAGGAGTGCACCTGTACTACGCTTCCAAAAAGGCTAGTTCCTTCTGGGTCAACGCAACCGAAGGTTTGCTGGCGCAATTGCCCTTGCCAATGAACGAGGCCTCAATGATCACCCTGGTTTGATCATTTCCATGTTTAGCCAGGACCGCAGTTTGGTCAAACGCAGGAGTGCAACCACACTGAGCGCAGTGCTGGGCAAGGAAACCGTCGTTTCTTTCTGGACCTTCAAATTGTGCTCTTGCAACCTCATATTCAGGCAGCGCCCCGTCTGCCCAACATACTTCAGACCACAGGAAAGGGGAACACTGTACACGACTTTGTCGGCACATTCAACAAATTGATTCTTATGTTTCCCTTTACATTTGCGTGACGCCTGCTTCACAGGGCATGTTTTTGCACATAACTGATGCAGTTTGTGCGGCGCAGAAAAAGACAACGGAAACGCCCAAACCTTGCTTCTATGGCGAAACCAAAACCAAAGTTGCGTTGATCACAACAAGCAGAGGCCTAAAATTACGTCACTGTCCAAGACAATAATTGCAGAAATTACATAGTTGTAGCTCTCTCGCGTTCGTTAACGTATGTGCGTGATGCGTGCAATAATTGCAAATGTAGTATTGGTCACGTGAAGAATATGGTTACGTAGAATATGGTCATGTAGTTTGGGGAAGGCATGCTGACGCATGCCTCCCCCAAACGAGCAATGTGGGCCGCCTCTACAATTTCTCTAGTGAGCATATTTTTGTTTTTGTAGATAGCCTCAGTTTGATTGTAGGCAGGCAGGCAACAACACCGCTTGTAATGCGCGCTCAAATGTCCGGAGTTGCCGCTCTGCACATTCCGTCGGTGTTCACGTAGGCGTACATTGAGGGATCTTGACGTTTGACCACCGTATTTCTCCTTGCATGATACCGAGATGACGTACACCACGTTGTCGACACACTTAGCATTGTAATACTTACATCTTAGCATTGTATAATACATACAACTTACTTTATATTTCTTAGTTATTGTATATCAGGAGTATTTATATTATTTTGTCTCTGCGGTCTTCGACTGTATTAATGATATTCATGGCCTTTTACTATGCTTGTACGTGTTCGCTTCTATGTTTCTTGTTTAAATTTTTGTGACATTGTACTGCACAACTGCAACGCACTCGAAGGAAAATAGCAGTAATGTAAATAAAAATAACTAACTGACTAACTAACTAACTAAATAAATAAATAAATAGGTAAATAAATAAATAAATAACAGCAAAAAGGTCTCCTCCGACGGTAGAAAAAAAATGTTTCTTGTTGTCGTGAACGATTTCAGAAGCACTGATGGAAAAGTCGAATAATAAGCAATGAATGCGAAATACCAGTTCTTCAGGGCGCATAGCGAGATCATCCAGCTGGATGTCTCCAGTGATCTTGGTGAAGCATTGGGACAGAACCGTGCGGTTCTGCGTCGATAATCATCGTTCGAACAAGATCACTGAGAACTGCGCCAATAGCCTCTTCCCCGGGTAGGCGACACATTTGACCGGCTGCGCAACGCAAGGCGTTTCTCGTCGGTGGACTCGAAGACGGGGTACTGCAAATTGAAGGCTACGGAAGATTTTGAGAGCAGACCCTAATCATAAAATCATGTTGCCCCTTAGAGTACAAGGTCATGCCGTTTGGGCTTTGCTCGGTACCGGCTACCTTCCAACGAGTTAGTGACCCGGCGTTGGCAGGCGTGAAGTGGTAGACAGGATTCGTATACCTGGATGATGTCGTCTTCGCCGCAACCATCGATGAACATTTCCGTCGACCAGAAGCAGGGTAGGTCCAGATAAGATCAAACACCGAGGGCATTCCCGGTTGTCATGAAATTTACAGTGGGTCTAGGCAATAAAGCCAGACCTGTGGTTTCGAAGTTAATGTTGTGAAAGAAAATTTTGTTCGCCTGAAAGAAAAATATATAAATTTGACGGCGAAAAACCTTTTTTTGGCCAGTTTCGCGATTTCTGAACTTTGAACGCACCTAAGTAAAAAACGGTGCGCTTCATAATCGCAGTATTTATACCGCTCAAAGAACAAGGGATATAGAATCTAACGAAATAATTTTTTTCTTTTCGTGTTCAAAAATTTAGGGGGGAAATTACAAACATAGCCAACCGCAAAAAAAAAACCTGTATTTAGAGAATTTATTGCTACAAACAACTTAAACTGAGGTTAAAGAAACTCGGCACATAAAACTTTGATACTCTCGCTTTCCATTTAAGTAACTTTCGCTGTTCTATCGCGCTATGTTTTATTTCATAATTGTGATGAAACATAAGTGATTTACCAAAAACACCGACGTTTGAGAATATTTTTCTCAGAAAGATTATTTTAAATTCTTTTTTAAATCGCTGTGATTGAAGTTAAGGACCACATGTACCATTCCGCGTAAAGAAACATTGGATTATTTTTTGCTAACAAGTTGTAACGCGTCACATGGGACCAAGTCAGCCTTGTGGCCTTGCCATTCGTTGTGGGCTGAAAGTCGGTTATCAGTCGTTCAACATATTGGTACACAGTATAATCACAAAACAACAACTCCACATAAAACAAACGTGCAGTCAGGTTGAATGCCACAGCAAGCTTTGTCTTGCGATGAGTCGCTTAACAAATCCGGGGCCGCGGCCGCTCGATGCTGCGGGCACTCACATTACATGAGTGCTGCTTCAATGGTGGATGCGCTCCGCTCGCGCGTGAAAAATGCGCTCAGAGGACCATTGAGATAAGGAATACATCACTGTGAAACGTAAAGGCTGTCAACTGCAAGGGCCATATTATACAAGGAAAACTCTTACAGGAATCTTGCAGTGAGTGCCATTGTCCAGAAACGTATTACCCGTACGCCATACCGTGTGACAGGAGAGGTGTAACAACACTTGTGAAGACAGCTGCAACAACACAGGAAAAGAGCAACAACACTCCGATCTACATTTCTTATGACACAATGTGCTTACATACAAGACATAAAAAAGCAGTACGTTTCATTATTTACGTATAATTTAGCCTAACGTGTTCGTTAGCAACATACTCAACAGTGCTCGATTTTTCAACAATTTTTCCTTATACAAGAGAACATACGCCACCCAGGACAGTCCGACACACTTCACAACGGCACAGAGCGTCGCAGCACCCCGCCGCTGTTTGCACTATTGCGCATTATAGCTTCAATTGCCTGGCGGCTTGTAACAACAAAAGAAAGTACGGGGAAATAATAAAAGTAAACATCTATGTGTATAACTGGTTTCTATACCAAGAAATCACAGTGCATAAGTATACACACACTATGTAGACAGCACACCTAATAGCTATAATGATTAAGCAAGAAGTATTGCGAGCTTACCTGTTAAGGATGGAAGAATAAAAATTCAGCAGCTACGCGAAAAATCGTAAATGATGAGGTTTGACGCACACAACAAAAACAAAGCATTTGCGAAAGTAATGATTCTTGAATCCCCTTCTTACCGTACTTAGAATGCTTCCTTGTAATTTCCCATATTCAAATGCCAACTCAATCTTGGGTTTTCTAATGCAGTAAGCAGAATTCGTGTTAATTTATAGCTCAAGTTCACGCCCACTTGTAGTGAGGGCACCCACACCTACATGCGTAAAAAGCATCGCCGAAGAGATTTAGTTTAATTCTCTCGCCATCTCAGCATACTTCAGGCACGCATGGATTCCTTTATGATTCTCCGCAGCATCGCCTTCATATAACAATATATTCAACTGAAATGTTACTATTTAGGTAGTACTAGCAGTGACAAAGGCCGGTGCAATAATAAAAACAAAGCAGAGAACTTCTTTGGGAGCAGGTCACAAATACATATTGCAGTAAACAGACGGGGAGAAACTACAAAGAACTCGGACATGTACGAGATTTAAAAACGAGAAAAGCATAGTAACAATGCACTGGGGCTAGCATTCAAACCGCATTTTTGACTGCTCTTTAAGTTATGATAGGCGAAGATATTTTCTTAAGGTAAATGTTTGTTTTTATTTTGCTATACATACGTACCGGTGCTGCGATAGTTGTTGGGACTCCAATTCGATACAAGTACCTATCATCATATGTAACTCAAAATTACATCCACGAAATCGTTGAAATCATTCTTGAGGGATAGCCGCGGGACGAAAGGTAGCTCCATTATTGCGTTATTTGGCCTTCATAAGGAAGCACCATGCAAGACATAATTTAACAACGGCATTGTGAGGGCATTAGAATTTGCGCGATATAAGTGCCGCATGCATTTGGGTACGAGGTACACGACCGGGGCAAAAAAGCGCGTCGTGCAAATGACGCTGCTAGTTATAGACGTTCGCGCGCATGTTACTGTCGCCAAGGTGCTAGCACCACCACCTGACTGCACCACCAGTAGGTCAGGCTAGACCAGTCACCTCTCCTGACCCGAGGACTTTCGCGGAAGGATTAAAAACGTCCTAAGTCAGGTTTACCCGCCACGGTATTTTAGTAATTGTGGTACTCCGCTGCGGAAACAAAGGTCGTGGGATTGAATGGCGGCCGCGGCGGCTCCACTCCGGTGGCGGCCGAATTCCAGAGGTCTGTGTACTTAGATATAAGTGCACTTACACGCTTTCAACCCCGTTGTCTTATAGAAGGAAGATGAGCGAAAATAGCTATAAACTGTGACATATAGCTGTAAAAATGGGTATAAACGAAGATGTTTATAGGTACCCTCAATACAGATGTACCAGAATACTTGGTAGTGTTTTCACGATCGTTTTCCACGGAAGGTTGCATTGTTGACAGGGAAGATGGCGGTAGATGAACACGACAACAGCTGCAATCGCGTTTTCGATCGCATTTTACTCATTAACTAATCTTTCGGTAGCTGTGGTAATTTTCCGCATTCTTGCTAAGATGTTTAGGGGCTTATCTACAAAGTAGGTTTTACCAAACATTCATGCATCACCCTGAAAAATGCACTATATGGGAGATATTTTATGACTGTCACGGATCTCCGGACATCGGTCGACGATAAAGAATGGACGAGGCGGGAGCGTTCAACACACACATGTTTAATGGCACACTAAAGGAAAGCCACGCATTATACCTAAAACAAATCCAAACGCGAAACCGGAACATGCGAAATAAAACAAGCGCTGAACAAAGTTATCACAAAACTAACACTAATGGAAATGAGCTGCTAGAAAGTACAAAGCGTTTGTCGCACAACTCACGGCGTCCTTTGCCAATACATGATGAGGCGAGGCGTTGCGGGTGGCTTTGTCGTTAACGTCCGCGTCCGGGTCGGTGACGACGTCCTTCACCCGTGAGGAACGTGGACTGGCGTAGTTGTTGAGGCTGGAGAGCTTGTAGGTGACTGACCTGCGCGTCGCAGGTACTTGAGCTGGTCAGCGTCTCTCAGGAACTGGCTCAGGCGAGGCCCACGGTGCGGTGCCGTCGGATGGGACGCTCGGTGCACAAGCCGATGGCGCTCCCAGGCCGCTGCGGGTCCTCGTGCTCGCCTTCCGGTCCTTTGCCAGCCGGAGTCTACGGTGCGTTGCCGTAGGACGTCAGAGCTGGAGCGCCCGGAACACAGGCCGGCGACGCTCGTGTCCAGCTCACGCGCTCACGATGGAACACCCAGGGCCCTTCTGGCCACGTCACCTTCTCTTTTATATCCTCCGCTTCGTTTTCCTTGTCTTCTAGTGTCATGGTTCCACGTCACTCCCTACTTTTCATCTTCGTCTTCTTTTGCCTCATTTTCTTTGTCACCTCTTGAATGTGACAATGACCTAGATATAGAACACCAGGGCTCACTATTTGTCGGAGCTCTGAATAGACAGGATGTTGATACAGAGCCGTGCTGCTTGTGTCCGCTTCGGATTTGTTGTTTTTCTGTTCGAGAAATGAGCCTGTATTTTTTTGCTAATTAGAAAGGGAAACCAATAGCGAGATCGTGCATAGCGGATATCAATACGTTTGATGCCTTTTATGAATGGTGCGTGAGGGAACTATAGGAGAATAACGAGGAACAGCAGTTCCGGCAGATTGCTTTTCTAGGAAAAAGCGGAAATGATTTCGGTGCAGTAAAATGGGATTCTGTAATCTGTTAAGATGTTAAACATCCCATATCATGCAATAATTGAATGCATATCATTCAAGCGCTAATCGATAGCTGTGTATCACGTGTGCATAAACTTGGTCTTGGACTATTCAGACACACCAGCTAAGATAGGCTGCTACCATGTAGGTTGTAAAGCATGAAGACAATTAAAACAGGCTGTGCAGCATTAACACATGTCACCAAGATAAAACAAAAGGGAATGTGAAAATGTGTAGTACTGTCCTTTACAACCATTACGCCCCTGTGACCTCTGTACGACATTGCGCCAGTTTTCTTGCACCATAGTATTGCGATAGCAATTGAATGGACACTTTCGGCTGGTTTCTGCCGTCGCCATCATGTCCCATATATATATATATATATAAAGGAAGGAATTGTAAACTTAAGGGCTCGTTTGCTTTGTTAAACACAGTATTAATGAGAACATACAGACAAAGATGCCAAGGAAAGTATAGGGGAAGCTATTAGAAGTAATTGTAAATGTGAAGAAAGGAAAGTGGACGAAAAGACAACTTGCCACCGGCAGGATCCGAACCTGCGACCTTCGAATAACGCGTCCGATGCTCTACCACTGAGCTACGGTGGCGGTCATCTCCCCGTCCACTTTATAGGGTATATATGTGTACTTAAACGTGGGAGCGTCAGTCAGCGCCGCCTGTTGCCATTACGGCGAGTGTGGAACACTCTTTTTTGCCTGTAGGCGTCACGTAGTACGTGATCTTATTACGAGAGGGCAGCTGACTAGTAATCCCTCGCATACCACCTGAAGGCATCAAGTCTGCCAGAACGAGACCCTCGTTATGAATGAAGGAAGGAATTGTAAACTAAGGGCTCGTTTGCTTTGTTAAACACAGTATTAATGAGAACATACAGACAAAGATGCCAAGGAAAGTATAGGGGAAGCTATTAGAAGTAATTGTAAATGTGAAGAAAGGAAAGTGGACGAAAAGACAACTTGCCACCGGCAGGGATCCGAACCTGCGACCTTCGAATAACGCGTCCGATGCTCTACCACTGAGCTACGGTGGCGGTCATCTCCCCGTCCACTTTATAGGGTATATATGTGTACTTAAACGTGGGAGCGTCAGTCAGCGCCGCCTGTTGCCATTACGGCGAGTGTGGAACACTCTTTTTTTGCCTGTTATATATATATATATATATATATATATATATATATATATATATATATATATATATAGATATATATATATATATATATATATATATATATATATGTACAGGGTGTTTTTTTAAGCAATACAGATTTTTTCCTGAAAAAGCTACAACAGTTCGGCACTTATCGTCTTCGCAGCCAATTTGTAGGCCGAGGCGGAAAGATTTTGCTACTAATTAAATCACTCGGACATTATTAATTAATAAAAACTATTCAATTAACTTTTTTATTATCAATTTTAGGGCGGTTGTTTATATGGCGAAGTTGTTCTACGTCACAATATATTGCGAGCCTAGTTTTTAAAAATTGAAAATAGCTCGCGTAGTTTCAGAGATACATCGTCGAATTTCCAGACCGCGATGCTGGAGAAACCGAAACTCAACGGACCAGGTGCGCCGGAAGGGCGGTCCATGTGTAACGTCACGCCGCAACGCCCCATTGCGTCATTCAAATCATAGCGCGCTGCGCGAGAAACGATGTGTCGTCCTAGCAGAGCATGCGCGAAGGACCAATGGCCCTTCGCGCGTGATGTGCGGTGGTTGTCCGATTCTTTGTAGTTTTAACTTCTGAAAGGTACAAGACTCGAATATTAAGTCGAAAGCCTTTAACGTCTCATACTCGCGATGACCGGTGTCCAGACCCCCGGCGCGGTGCCAGCTGTGGCGTCTCCCCCTCACGCGGGAGGATAAATGAGCCTTATAGGCGCTGGAACGCGGATGGCGTCTGCACGTTGCGCAGAGCGCGAGAATAAGAACGCACGCAAAACGGAGGCGGGTTAGTCTCGCGTCTCGCTACGATTCGCATTAAAAATTAAAAGAAAGAAAAGACGCACACATTGCGTTGCGGCGTGACGACGTAGCACACGTGCCCCCCCCCCCCCGAAATTTTTTTTCGCCATGGCATGCAGAGCGAAAAATGAAAATTTCAAAGAGGTGCCCCACCCGAAATCAAGGAGGTGGCCCCCGAAAAAAATTTCTGGCTACGTCCCTGCTACATTACCACCACCACATGTTAAGAGTTTGCCTTATGAACACTCATCCGGCCTAAGCATGAACACGCTTGTAATATATGGGAAGCGTACACTAACGCTCTTGAAAAAATCCAGCAAAAGGCAGTGTAATTTTTTTTTTATCTGGTGACCAGCTTTCCGTTACGTCATTTATGAAATCAAAGGAAGTATTTTTTTTCATCATAATCCCAGCGCAAACGTCACCATTTAAAATTTCTGTATTCTTTGCTCAATCAGAAGCTCGGGCTTGACCCAGCACCAGACTTATCTACCCTTACATCCCGGCGCACTCGTCATACTCTCATCCTTTATCTAACGCCTTATTTTGCCAAAACTAAAGTATTTAAATTCTTATTCTTCCCGCAGAAAATTACAGATTGGAATAACCTGTCACCTCACCACGTATTGTTCATATCACAGTCGAGTGCCTCCTCCTAGGTTACTTTCTACACAATCTTCCTTTTGAGAGTTAACTAGTACTTTTTTGTTCACTTGTTAATTTGCCTCATTGTTTCTGTGTTCAACTCACGTAATCGTATTGCCTTTTTGCCGTCTGTATTACCTTCATTTATTCTTGTGGATTATATCATTATTATTGTTTGTTAGCCACATTCGTTGTTCAATGCTATGATGCTCTTCTATTGCCATTTCTGCTTCGGCCATCAGGCCTGCAGTATTTCTGCACATAAAACAAGTAAATGAATTTAATATAAAGTGACGTCTGCAGAATTATAGGCAAACTTTATGTATAGAAATGTGGTCACGCTTTCGTAAACTATTGTTGAAGCATCATCATAAAACCTCGATCTATTTTTTTTTCAACTTTATCTGGCTCATAAGTGATTGGTATTCCATTTTTTCTCTAGAATATGACTCTTCAACAGTACTATGAAATGTCAGATGGCACACTGTGGAAGTGTCTCCTGGGTAATTGCGGTGGTACAGGCCCACTCTGCCCAGCTACAGGAGAAGAAGAAGAAGTTTTTTGCTGGAAATGAGCGAATGCCCTAGGCATTGTCTTCGTTGCGTGCGCTAAGTCGGCAGACAATAATAGGATCGGTTGCAGCAAATAAAGCCTTGGAAGCGCATGCTATCTTGTTGTGGTTCTTAAGATTTGTGGCAACGCAGTACTGAAGCCATTGTTTTTGAGAGTAATCTTAATGTGTGGGAAAAGTCAGTGCCTGGCATATGTAATCTGAGGCACATGTAGCCTAGAGGTGTGCACGGGCTCCGGGTAGCCCGAAAGCCCGAGCCCGGCCCGGCCCGCGGGCCGGGCTCCGGGCTATGCGGACGTCTTCCCATCTCGGGCCCGGGCCGGGCTCGGGCTACTCATCTCGGGCATCGGGTGGGCCGGGCCAGGTGCAAAGCCCGCATCAAACCAAAAATATAGACGTTGTGCCGGAATTGTCTTCTAGCACTTAGCGATGAGCACACAGATCACCTTTGTGATTATTTATCCATGCAATCATCCTCCTGTCCTGCATCACAGATACTAAACTTCTGGAAGAACAAGGAGTCTAATTATTCCAAGCTTGCTATGCTTGCGAAAAAAATATTTGCGATTCCGGCTACCAGTGCGAGGCAGCGAACGGAACTTCAGTTCGACGGGATATGTGAGGCAGGAGCGCCGCATTTCACTGAAGTCCGAATCACTGCACAGCTTGTTATTTTTACACAACTTGTAATCAGTGTATACACACTAAGATGTGTCGTTTGCGTATGTTTAACTTTGATATGTTGAATAAAATGCCACATGATAAAAAAGTGGTATCTTGTCTCCGCAGCCAACTTTCATAGGGTCGGGCCGGACCGGACCCGGGTTTGTGTTTTTGTACTTCGGGCCGGGCCGGACGGGCTCGAAGCCCTTTAGGGTCGGGCTCGGGCGGGCCTTCGACGCAGTCAGTGGGCCCGGGCCGGGCTCGGGCTTGAAAATTGGGCCCGTGCACAGCTCTAATGTAGCCTTCCTAGAACTTCAATTTTTGGCAATTGCGCGGAATAAAGCATAGCGAATGCGTCCGGTTGTTCTTCAGCCACGCCTCACCATTACGACTAACCAACACGCGAATGACCCACGGCGTATCTAACACTTGTAACATCATTCACGCGCACATAAGCACACATAGACGTGGCTGACGTTAACACAATGTTTATATACATGGAGTAAATAAACTGAAGCAAAATATGAAAATTTCCATCGCAGTTCTTAAACTGTTGGCGTATACAATAACGGTCGGTTTTTCTAGGCTCTAAAGGGCAGTATAAAGATGCCCAGCTCCTTCCCATCATTGTGAAATCGTTGAGCGACACAAAACACCAAAATATGAAGAAACGTTGTGGACCTACACTTACGCAAAAACGTTGCGCTAGCTTAAAACTGAAGTTTATTCCAAAGATTCTAAGGTGATAGCATATAAGAAATTTTTCAGTACGCATGTGACCTTAGTTTCTGACGACGCATCCGCGGCCACTCGGCTGTCTTGGACTCTGTTCAATATACTTAGTTGTAAGTGAGCCCCTTTTCTGCCCATAATGTTTCTTCGTGTTCGGTGTTTTGGGTCAGCTTAACGTTTTACAGTGATGCACCGACTGGTCCAGCATTCGACGCTTCTCCACATCAGTTCTTGCGCAATAGAGACTGGTCGGCTTTTACGCGTGTCTCGGCTTGACTTTGAGTTCCTTATCATGCCTGAAGGCACACACATATATTCCGCATTTAACAGCGCCACCTAAGCGACAACCTAAACAAGTATTGGGACCATAATGGCTCCCTTGTTCACCATAGAAATGCCGATTGTGCCATTTACATCCCCAGCAGCGGGTCTGCATTTTATTTATTTATTTATTTATTTATTTATTTATTTATTTATTTATTTATTTATTTAAATATCGTCATTGCCACCGCCGCGTTTACAGTGGAGTGGGGTAACAAGTTAAAGGTCGCAACTTTCAATGCTGCATGGTTTGGGTTGCCGGCGATGAAGTCCCGTTGGCGATTTTATTGGGATTATGTCCTCGGCACGTTCTATCGTGTGTGCCTAACATATCGCGTTGGTCTGGTAGAACTGGAATTGAAATTTGAAGCTATGCATGACGCAGCTTGCAACAAAACAAGGTCACGGGGGAAAAATTTGCGAAGCTTGCACTAAGTCGCGCAAGGCTTGAAAGAGCGAGGCTGGACAATTGTGCACTCTAATCTGGTTGCTTGTTGGTTGTTGCTAGGTTTAGCTAGATTTGTCGCGACACGGATGTACAAACTCCAGAACCGAGCGTTCGAAGCGAGCGTCAGCACCTCTGGCCAAAGCGCGGGCTCGTTGTCGCTTTTACTCGGCTTCCCAATATGCTGGATCCTGGTGTAAACTGCTCAGCGCAAAAGTTAGACACGGTATACACAGAAAAGACGAGGACCAGCGCAGCGGGAACCAGCGCTTTTCTATGTGTTCCGTGTCCAGTTCTTGCGCTGAGCAGTTTAATAATGGAATACCAACTAGCCTAATCCCACACTTTACTGGCGTAAAGCCAGCATATCTGCAACAATCGACTCGCGTTCACGGCAAGCCTACTCGGAGTCTTCGCATCGTCACTGCATCTTGTTCTCGGCAGCTGTGGCTGCTTACTCGGGATCGGCTTGAGGATGCTACTGCCTCTCCCGCATGGCAGTGGACCTTGTTCTTGTTCACCTTCGACTGTGGATCACACCGGCTCTGGGGGATTGACCCAGAATCAAGTGGTTTTATAAAATATTATAATACTTTTGAATAAGGGAGGTTATAGGATAGACGATTGCAAATTTTATATCAAATTTTGGTGCTCAATATAGTGTATATAAAACAGGCAAAGTTCTTTTTATATTAGGAATGAATAATAAAATAAATCAAAACCTTATATTTAGAAAATGTATACGTGCATCGACAGAGAAGGATAATATTATCGCTTAGCTAGTTAACCGATTGGTTTCATTGAGGTAATTCCGCACAGCCATGCAAAACATCGCATTGGTGGACCCAGAAATAGGGGCTACAAAAGAAAAAAACGCAGGCACAGATAAATTTATTCCAATAGCACGTAACGGTGATTCTGAGAGGTTTTTTTCATACTGTAGCGAATCGGCTGCCGGTCAAAAAAGAAATGATCGTTAGTTTCCAGCTCACCATAGAATGCGCGCAATGGAAACGGCGCCTGAGTAGACCTGTGTTGGTAGAAATTTCGTTTCGGTACACGACAACGCAACTTCGTACCTAATTGACACTTCCAGTTTTCAGGTTTGACAAAATCATCTACGCTAGGGATATAATAAGTGCTTATATTCGGTGGAATTCGTCCGTGCTGTGTCTGCAAACACTCCCATAGGGTTACGCATGCGAAATCGCGCAGCCGTCACTTAGACGGATGTACAGTAAAATCGGTCCACTTATTGATCACTTTGCTAAAGAATCGGCAATCACATTTAGGAACAACCTTATGTCCAGGCACCCAGACTAACTGAACTTTTCTCAATTATGCGGGTACCAGTGTACGAAACGCCTTAATTACGTGGGAGTCGGCACCACCAGAAAGTGCAGCGTAGAGAGACAGAGAATCTGTGATTATAACAGCAGATGTAATTGCCGTGGTTAACTTTCGTAAGGCGGGCACCACTGCCAGAAATTCAGCCACGAAAACAGGCATAAAATCAGGCAGTCGAAGTGAATAAGACCAACCCTAATTCGTCACGCTGTGAGGCATCAGTAGCAAAAATAACGCTTTTTTCTGATGCTCTTCAGGTGTTTCTATAATAAACCATCTCAAGTATGACGGGGAAGTAATTTTGTATTATGAGGAAAAATATCGTACAATTCCATATCCGCAAGGTATGGATTATGACTAGTCGGGATTATATCGCAGATATGTGCATTCAGCGGGTCCAGTAAACGTTGTACAAATATAATTTGTAGGGTGTGAAATTGCGGCCATGCAGCACTGAGAAATAATTCCGGAGTGGAAATAAAGCCTGTTTCTGACTGGCGTAATGGTGACTCGTAAATTCTTAAGAAGGTCTGAACAGTAGCAATTGAGCGACTTGAACAATCATGGAACGTCACCTACGCACCATTTGTACCTCTCTCATGGCCGAGAACATCTTTCTTCTAAAATAGCTTTTGCTGAGTTGCACTTTGATAACGGTGAAAATGAAGAAACCTATAGTAATCACTACCACAAATCGCGAGCGAGCGCTCCCTTCCCCTTTTCGAGAGACTTGAAATATGCGCCAATAACCGAGCAAGCCCCCCCCCCCCTCCTTCGCCTATCTTTTCTTTCGAACTGTTCCCCGCTACAGAATGCTGCAGCAGCATGTTCTGAGAGTCTTTATACATGTGCATGATTTATCAGTACGTTTTAGTCTGGTGCTTCGGGGTGGCGCTCTGAGTTGTCAAAAAATTGTCGGAACATGTGAAGAACGCCTTTCCCCCTTGTCATAGCGCATGAAATTTCACACGAGGATTCCTGCCGGCTTAATAAGAGCAGTTAATGCATGCGTATTCAATAAAGCATTTCATTAAAAGCCATTCTTAGCCGCTCTTCCACCGCCATCTTGAATGTTGTTGCGCGATTAAGCAAGCCCCTGCCTCCCCCCCCCCCCCCCCCACTCAAATATTGTCCTGTCTTTCACCGTGCACTTGCTCTTTCACCTTGCACTTGCTCGGGATTTTACGCTATATTTAGCTAGCATTTAACAGACTTGCCCGAGTGTTTTATGGCTCAACTGCGACGTGATCTTGCAACGTCGGTCAAGGCGTCGTCTTTTATGCATGTCATCGAAGCTTCCAATGTTATCGCTTGTGTTCGCGTAAGGTCCCAAATAATCTTCACTATTTAGGTCGTTCGCGTAATCTGAATACATCTAAATAAAGCATTGAACACGCGTGTCAATATGCGGTGTACAATAAGCTCGAAAACTAGTCATGGTCATTTTTTGTAAGTGATCTGTGCACTTTTCTAACATGTTTCAGAGTGAGTGTCAATATGAAAACTATAGTTCAAATGACATTTAGCGATAAATTACCACGCTCTAATCTGGCTGTTTAACAGTGCATTTAAGCGCTAATGTTATAAGGTTTTCGGAAAAAGAAGCAGCTCAATACGAAATAAATAATCTATTTTTTTTATGGCACAGACTATGGTAAAGTATGGCTATCAAGCCAAGGCAATATCTTCCGTTGTGGTTGGCGGCTCCGGGCTTGGGTTTTCGATTTCAGCATTAATGGCTTCTCGAAGAGGTCCAATGACTTCCTCTCGCAGCGCCCTCTGGAGGAGGTACTTTGAGGCTCGTTCCACGAACGGCTGTTCGAAGCCCAACACGCTCTGGTAGTGGATCTCCTGTACGTCTGCCGTCATGATCTGGAGATCCTCTAGAGTAGGCTTCGAGTCGTCAGATAGCGCTGCAGAATACATCAAAGACATAGCAGCGCATTAACAACAAATTTCGGCAACGACATTAAAAATCACTGTTTCGCCGCAATGGCGCAGGAATGAATGCAATAGCAACAAACTGTAATGTCATACGAATTAAGACTAGCAGCTAACTCTCTCAGATCCGATATTGCGTAAACGTACAAAACGCTGGTGTAAGGGAGCACGGCCGCTCCAGATAGAGAAGCGGTTTTCGGGTAATCTGTCGTCTCAACACGAAGGGGTGAGAGCACAATATGTAAAACGGTATACAAGCCGTTTGCTGACGTCTTACGAGATAACGTGTGCGCCAGCGTTTGTTGCCGCTACAATATAAGCGATTTCCGCAGTTACAGCTCGAGCAATGCAGACGCCCCGGCTCCCCATCATGCTACTTTACCCAAAGACGGGCGGGGTGTTTCTTCTCTGCTAGAGAAGCAACTTAAAGGGACTGTCTACCGCTCGGAAAATTTTTTCTGATTGTGGCGAAAATGAGAAGATCGTTCATCACATCGGCGGCAATGAGCATGCTTTTGTTCCACAAAAAAAAGAATTATAATTTTAATTTGACGTCGAAAGTCGACAAAGAATGACCGCTAGCGTCACCAAACAGCGATTTGGTTCAATCTATTGGTCGGACAAGAAATCCTCGCAGGTAGACTCATTTTGCTTAAAAACAAACATGTGTAACTTGAAATTGTATTTTACGCACTTGAGGCAGCTTTAGGTTGCGCCAAAGAGTAATTATTGCTTTTTTTCCTCACGCGTTCAGAGAGGCGCTCGGTGGCGCTGCCGGCGGCGAAACGCGAGCACTGCGTCCGGCACCGCTCATAAGAAAAAAAAATTGTCTTCGGCGAATAGCAGCGTGACTGACTTCAGGGAATTTTCGAACCATGCCCGTGAGTACAACGTAATCTAGTAACGTAGCACGAGTCCTCATGAGTAAAGTGCACACCATTCATCAATGTGCTACATTGAAGAAGATTTTGCCATCACGTTCCGCTTCACCAGGGCGTCCATGCTGGCTCTCATATCGCATATACAACACAGAACACCTAAACATAACTGAAAGACAGCAGGAACCTTCTGTTGTTTTGTGAAGCACTCCTCATGTTCATTTTAGTAGCGCGGTTGGCATGAGTGGAACCACTACAGTTCGTTTCACAACCCCGGCGTACCAGTATTGCTGGAACAGACCAACTTTTCCGCTCGACCGCGGTGGTTTGTCAGGCAGACTGAACAAAGCTGGAGAAACCGTGGTAATAATACTTTATCTGACAATATGCGTGCTTTAAACGACCACTACGGTATTTGTTTTATTATTAAACAAAAATTGATGAAGTCTGCAAAAAGAGCGCGCGGTTTCAGTTTTCGACTTTCACCGGCACTACAATCGTCATCGCCTCCACCAAGCAGTGTTGTGGGCATTCATCCCACCAATCGAAGAAGACCGAACGCAGATCGCAAAATTCTGTTTTAAAAATTTCTGCTCACTTTCGACAGAAACCGCTGCAAGGTTGGGCACTTCAGACGGTACGCTTTTTATTGCGACACAAAACAGAAAAGCGATGAAGGGCGGTAGACAGTCCCTTTAAACAAGCCTTGCACGCAGGATGATGTTATCGCATGCGTTCTCCGTGCAACGGAGCTTGCTGGATCGTTTAGTCTCTGCGACAACCAGGTTCATCGCCAGCGCTCGCGCTTTTACTCGCGGGTGGAATATGCGATGCCCAGGGGGGATGTTATCGATTTGGACATTTTACGGAACGCGACGGCGACGGCAAAACCCCGTCGAGATGGCCCATATGATTATTATCGCATTAATAAGCACCAGCTCGTGGAAAATTTTCAACACAGAATTTCTTCACTAGTTTTCCATACCCGACCGTAAAAGATGTTGCGTTGCATAAGCGGCAATAATTTGGCACACACTGGCTCACCGACGCATCTATAGGTCGAATTATCTTTGTCAAGTGTGCCGTCTCATCATTGGCGGGTTAGTTTTGAAGAGGTTAGTCATTCACGTCACGTCACGTGGTGTCTCTTTCGGTAACTCCGGTCTACAAAAATAAAAAAGTGTAAAGGCAACGAGTGGTCGCGGGTTCGATCCCGTTCGCATTTCGGTGGCGGCGAAATGGTAGAGTCCCGTCTAGTGTGCGATGTCAGTGCACGTTAAAGAACCCCAGATGGTCAAAATTTCCGGAGCGTCCCACTACGGCGTCTCGCATAATCATACCGTGGTTTTGGGACGGAAAACCCCAGATATTATTATTATATTACAAAAGCAACACGCATAGACTTTTATCGACTGTAAGCATCGCAAAGGAGTAGCAAGGTTCTAATGATGTTAAAAAAGTAAAAAGTTCTAAATGCTCCTTGCCATAGAACTTTAAAATTACGCAGGCGTAAAAAGGACGATTGAGACATAGGATAAAAGAAGGGGCATTGAAAAAAAAATGACAATACGACAAGGGTGGACGTTGTTGGGGCAAGTGGTCGGGCCACTTGGTCAGTCTGGAGAGGAAGGCAATCGTGGGCGGAAGAGCAGATGGTGGCATTTAAAAGAGGAAGAGATTTAACTTCTGAAAGGCTGATTAATGTCTGCGAAGAGAATGAGCGAAGGGGTCAGAAGAGCAAGTGTTGGCGTAGTCGGTTTCTCCTTAACCGAAGTTACCGAACCTCAGCCAGAAGTTGGCAAATACGCCACCGTAAGGGCAGTGTGGGAACCAGTGGCGTAAATCAAGGGGGTCAACAATACAACAAAACAAGGGGGTCAGTGAATCCTCACCCCCCTTGTGCTCAGGCTGGGGGAGGGGGGGGGCGGGGACGCCCCTTGCAAGTGTCCCCCCTGTAATTTCTCTTTTAAACATCACATATCTCAATGGCTTGACAGTTTAGTATAGCGCGTTCTACTTTTTAATGCATTTTTTTTTTGTGGCGTGTACCGGTGTTCAAGACCCCTCAGCTGTGTGGGACTGAATCGCAAGTGCCGCTCGATCGGTTTTTAGAAAAGACTCAATAGAACAATGCAAACGCGCGAGCTGGGAACCCATATTCGTTTTGTCTTTGATTTCAAGGCATGATTTGAACTTTTATATAAATAAGAATAAAACCAGCATTTATGAAACAAAATGGCCGCCAAGACAAGATGTGGATCGCCCTTGTGATTTTTTTTGGATTTACGCCACTGGTCGTAACAGAATCTTGCGAAAAGAACGGGTGTCCAGTGCTGCTAAAGCGACCCTAGAAGTCACCTTTTGCCACTGTCTGCCACCTTCTTGAAATTCTGGACTGCTGAATAGGCTTCCTAGAGCTAAGTCGAATTTACATGCTATTTTGTTGATGTAATCTGACCCTTTCCTCCTTATATTCATCTCTCCTTATATACGTTCTCGGGCAGAGCATCTAGAGCTGCTCGTCTGCGTGAAATTTCATCTTAAAGGGGGCCCTGGAACTTTTCTTTTTTCTGCATATTAAGAAAACGCTGCCGATAGGTAGTCGAGGCTCTTGAGAACACGGTATCCATACAGTATAGCGGGGGCACGTGTCCTGGAATTTTCAATTAATTCTCAAAGTCAGCTACAATTCATTCCCTCTTCTCTCGGCAGATGACACCATAAAACCCAATAACCACCTCATAAACACAAAGTCCGCCGCCATTAGCTGATTTGAGCATCACGAGCTGCATAGTTAAAGCCTAGATATTGTCCTGCGTAGCGTGCACGCGCGACGACGCAAGGCGCGGTACACTGCGCCGGCGAAAATTCGTGAAGTTATTCGCCCCGAGATCGAGCGGATTCGCCGCCTGGTGGCCACTGGCTGAAGCGCGCCTAGTGTGGATTGCTCCTCGCGTCGTCTGCTAGCCACATAAGGCTAGCATGTGCGCGTAGCCCATGCTCATCCTCAAAGGGCGGTTTGTCCCGCTCTGTTAGCGCAAGTTTAACTGCTTGTACGTTTGCCTAGCACGATCTACAGACACATTTGTCCTTGCTCGGCTGTATATTCACTGCAATAAGATCAGTTTGTGCACTTGCCGAGAGTGCTGTGTATCCTCCGTTCTTCCAGGATCATTTCGGTGTGGGGGCCACTTTGTAGTTGAAGCACATCGTAAAGTGCACTGGGCGTCGTTCCAAACATGAGGAGTATTAAATATTGCGTGAAAGCAGCGTTTTAGCGACTTTGTGATAAACGAAGATTTGCATTGTTGTTACGTGTCTATCTGCGGTGCTGTTGCATATCGGTTATGCGACGAAGTTTAATTGTGCTTGAGATAATTAACCTTTTATTGTGCCGTCCTGGTCCCACTACAGCGAAATATTTCTGTCTAGTAAATTCTGACATTTGGTACTTAAATTGTCGTTTAAAAACAACAGAAAATGGAATGACACGGCGGTGAATAAACTTGAGTCGCCGAGCGCAATTTTAGCTTTGTGCGAATTTTATACAGACACACCCGTTTGCTTAGATTTGGGTTCGCTTTAAAGAATCCAGATGGTCAAAATTAATCCAGACGGCATGCCTCAGACTTATGTCGTATAATTTCACGCAAACCGTCATCTTTTTTCTTTCTTTCTTTTTTACAACGTCTTGGGCGCTTTTGTGGCGTTGTCATAGACTGACAGAAGGATCGGATATTATTCGCTTGAAAAAAGAAAAACTTTTTGTCCCATCAAATAACCGAACCTTTGTTGCATCACTGTCGTGCAGATAATCAATCGAAGAAAGCTGAGGGCTGAACTGTTTACCTTTTATACTGTTATTGGAGTAGGAACAAACGCGCTAAAGCGCTGCCAGCCACGTAATTTTCCTGAATATAAGCTTATCAACTGTCCTACGTCTATTTCATGGAAAAGTGAATAATAAACAATGCGCATGCGTATTCGCGGTTACTTCAGATCACCAAGAATATGGGATTTCTTTCTTTCTCGTATTTTTAGTATCCAAGACCAGCATCCATGAAGCAAAGAATGAATTGCACTACAGCAGTGCGAAATAGGCGGGACACAAGCTCAACACTTACAAAGAAAAATACAAGAAACGTGCCATAGTGCGAAAACGCGGACAGTCGCCGAGCGCATACATCCCTTTCAATGGCAGATTGCATTTCTCTCACAAGTAATAATAACGTTCGGCGAGCTTCGTGCATTCATTCGGCAATGGATGACATATATATTATGAGTAGGCTGCAGTCAGCGCATTTTATTTGCCGACAATCGGCTCACACCGCTCACAAAAAAGCGCCGCTGCGTACATTTGTATGAGCGCCGCCGGCCGCCTATCCACACTAGCGTGGTGACGGTGCTGCCGCCTATAGCCCGATCTCGGGGCGAATAGTCTGGCGTCATGGCGTAGCCGGCGCGCCCAGCGACATTCAGCGTGTTCCGCGTGTCCGGCGCGGAGATCACGCTTTTATTTCACGCGCTCCACAAGGCTGGAGTTAGGCCACAATGCACTGCGCGCGGCAGCGTCGATTGGCAAAATGACGGCGTGTGGGCCGCGTTTGGAAAGGTGGGCCGTGGTTCACTCGACATTTATCGACGACCAAATGATTCTGTGTCTGCTCCAAGGGATTATAGATCAAATGTGCGTGTAGACGAGAAACAGTGTGAACTGCTGCGACACGGAGAGAAAAAGAAACGCCTGGGAAGCCTTTAGAATGCGTTCTCGTATGTACAGCCGCCCATTTTTTTAACCTGAACACACGAGCGTCCACCAACCAGTCGATAACCGCTGTATAACGAAGCACGGCGGCGAAATGAACGAGAATACTCGCATGTGCCCGACGTACAGTCCTGTGCAGATGTCTTCTGCGGGGCTGTTCCGGGAACCGGACAGCAGGACGCCAGAAATCGGCGCTTATTGACTCGGTGGTCGATGCTCGCGCGTTCAGGTTTAAAAAAATGGGCGGCTGTGCATAGAAGATCCGCTTTCGTTTCCGATGCAACTTATGTAGCTATTTTCTGCATTATTTGCCGGCTTCCAGGGCACTTTACGCAATGCTTGTGAGGAAGGACGCAATTATTGCGTCTTTCCTCGCGTTTAGAATGCAAAGTCAAACAGTGCCCAGAGCGAGAAAAAACACGCGCGTCAACGAAAAAGCATGAGTAGAGAAGCAGAAAGCGAGAAAAGTGTTTGCGCGTGAACTGAACACGGAGCCGTGGACACATTCCACGAAGATGTGCGCATGCGCCAGTCCAGAAGCTGCTCGCTGCGGCACGCTGCGCACAACAGTCTCTAGAGTGCGGAATTGGCCGCCGTCGCTGACTGCGCGTACCCAGCGTATCCAACCTCGGCGCGCGCGACTTGATGCGCCGAACGTGCCAGACTATAGCTAGGCCTTTACCATGTCCGCCGCGGGCGCCACGTGCCCGGGCACGCTCGCAATCACACTAAGAAAGCCGTGTGTTCGGAAGAAAAAAAGAAAAGAAAGTACTCAAGGTCGTGATGCGCGCTGCCAAAGGGACGCATCTTCTTGTCTCCTTGTCATCCCCCTCCCTGCGCAGCTTTCAGTGCACTCGCTAACCCGAAAGGAGAGTGCGCTTGAAGCGTGCTACAAATCCCTGTAACTACTCTCGTACTTAACGGATGCTAAAAGTCTTTGCGGCAGTCAATTCATAAGGCAATCAGCTCTTTTGAATAAGCCATTTCACCCGCTCAGGGATGGATTTGACCCTTTCGTACTGTTATCTCGTTCAAAAGGGGGTGTCACCAGAGCTCGGAAAGATTCCGAGTTTCACCAAACTCGGCCTATCCTGCATAGCGCCCCTTGTCTCAAGATAATGCGTTTGGGTCAAACAGCCTTCACGTGTCTAAGCAATGGGATATTTACATGACGTCATCATTCGCCACATTGTTTTACAATTCGCAGCTTCGCTGTTCTAGAGATAAGCCGATCGAGATAAGAAAGCGCAGCTTTCGTTGTGCGAGCTGTACAACAAAATGGCGGTCACAATGGCGTCAGTGCATAGTTTCTATAAAGGCCCAGGACCAGCAACGTATTCCTGCAAATAATGCCAGGAAGCAGGCCATACCCTTTGCACTCTCAGACAATAACCGCCGGTGCTTTTTCAACGTAGGTTTGAGATATAATCCACAGAACAGGTGTATAGAGCTCTCGCACGTGCTTCTTCCCGTTTGTTTGATGATTGCACTAATAATCTGCCCAATGAGAAGATTGGATGAATCTTAGTCGCGGATTTCTAGCCCAACAGGATTTTTTCAGTATGGGTAGACGAGCAGAATTGCCAAAGCTTTGCTTTTTTTATTTTAGTTAACGGGTAGTTTTCGTTTTTGGAATATCCGGCTTCCCTGGTGTTTGAAATTCGCTCCGAACGAGCAACCTAAACGGTGAAAGCTGATTTTCAGTACGGGACTGTTTTGAACCAGGCCGCGAAAACTGCAAAAATTGTGTTGCATACTTACGGGCCACAAAGCGCGCCTTCGCCACCACGGGACCCGTGAAGCGTAGGTACATGCGCGGCAGGCCTGTGATTCCCAGATTGCAGATTCCATCAAGCTGGGCACGAAGCTTGACATCCCACGTGGTGTGGGCTGAACTCAAATTGCAGTTCACCTGCAAACGTACAAACAAGATTTATAGTCCACGTACGAGCAAACTTCACGCGGGCTCTACCAGTCGAATTACGGCATCAAATCGTATTTTCCTACTCTGATAATTCACGCATAATTTATTTTCGTACAGTTTGCTTGCTAAACTTCCTGCTCGGCTGTCTTGACAACTTTCAGTTTTTCTTGACCTTAGTCAGTCCATACTGTGACTCCACAATCGGATTTTATTGGTATATACTTGTTTTATTACAGCGTAATTTGAACGATGGCTAATAGAGAAGCGGCGTTACAATTCAATGTATACGTCTACTTTAGATTATCATGCTCGCATATTCAGCTTACGGTGATGTGCAATGGTTAGTGTAAAATCTACAGAAACTCGGCTCACTTCCAAATCGTTGTCTGCGCATGTATCTCACGAAATTTATTTATTTATTTATTTATTTCAGGTCCGAATGTATTACAGAATGGAGTGGTGGAAGTGAAAATACATTGCAGTAGGAATTAGATGAGAATAAAACGACAGTAAATAGCTCGTAGTCTACAAGAAAAGGAAGATATCACTACACGACGGAATCAGGAGAACGAATATATTTTATTGCCGTACAGCGTTAGGAACAAACGACCCAAAACTGGCAGGTTTTTCAACGGAGGCTATTGATCCTGGAAAGGTACTTCACTCCTCAGAAGCACGAAAAATTACACCGTCTCCCACTAAAGGGAACCATGAGGGGATGCGAAGCAGCATTGGGGGTGCACACCAAGTTTCCGTTTACGTTCACGCGGCCATCGAGCTACCGCTTCCGCTACAGAGAGACAACGCGAGTCTGCGGCGAGAGTAGCGAGGCTTTCGAGACAACTGCAGCGACCGGGAGCCGACGGAGCGACCGCGCGATTCAAGCGACACTTCCTCGACCGAGCGCACGCGCTTATATGAAATGGGGGAGGGAGAGGAGGGAGTTGGTTTACAGGCTGCAGCGCGGGGGGAGGAGAGAAGAGAAGGCGACCGAACACCTGCGTAAAGGAGGAGAGTGGGAGAGAGAGTAGGCGCATGCGCAGTAAGGTTGGTCAGGAGGCATACCGGATTGAACTCTGCCATAAGCTGCTTCGCATCTAATAAAAGAGTATAGATATTTTACTGTGCTGCTCGGCGCGATTCACACCTCGTTAACTTCATTTATGAGTGCCGGTGTGTAAGATGAAATATGGGTGAATAGTGTGTGCAGTTAATAAATCTTACTTTGCTTGCCAAATATTAAAATGCAGGGTTCTCAGGCCCACGGACCTCTCGCCAGCAGCCCGCGGCATCCCAAGAAATAAACTTTTGTGACATTGCTAAATGGTATTCGCATTATTTTACCGCCTATTCCACATTATACTGCTTTATGCGGGTAAGCTACAGAATGGGCTGGTCTGAAGCATTTTTTTCCCTCAAGCATCCCATGTGGTCACTACGTGTTGCAACATCACCGAAAAACTGTATTTCAGAATTTTCATTCTACAGGTAACTACCGATATGTTTCTCAGAACGTGGCGTCAAATCGCCTTCAAATATGACCCATATATGAGTTTTGGGAAGGGCTTTCTTTTTATTGGGACGTGAAGTGACAATTTTTGCAACCCCTCCTCCCTTCTCTCTGATTTTCCTCACTGTTCCCGCTTTTGTTGGACTAAATTTCGTAAGTGCCACCCACTAGCTGAGGCGAGTTTGAGCCTCCTGATCTAGAGAATAAAAGTGCGAACGTTCGAGAAGGTTGCACGCATAAAATCGAATCAGGTAGCACAGCACTCGGTGGCATGGAGGTCTTTAGGAGGCCGTCCTCCTGCAGTGCGCCTAAAATAGGCTGTCGAAGACGACGATGATGGTGATGAGGATTAGGTAGTTGTCGATGTTGAACTACCAGCGTGAAACACCAGAAGGATAAAGAGAACAAGGGTGGATTGGTACAGTATCAGAAAAAAATATCATTCAAGTTGAAGAATGGAGTAGTGTATGGTACATGTAAAATAAAATGGACGTAAATGTGCACGAACTCCTCCATTTAAAAATATCTGCTGTGTACGATACCCACACTTCCTTCTGCATACGCCTCGATGCTTTTTGGTTTCGCTGTTCGAGCTCTGCCTTCTTCAATAGCTGCGACAACCACGTCTTAGGATTTCACGCACTTGTTCTTTACTGTCCGAAAATTTTATATGCGCCACCTGTGAGTGCTTCCCTGTCTTAATTTTTTTGTTCGTTGACTGTATGAACAAATGAAGAACTATGCAGTTGCCATCTTTATGAAAGAAGGCCATCATCGTTTTTTTTTTCTCAGTCGATTGCATGCATCCTACCCTCCCGCCCCCCTGAAACTTTCTGAAAGTGAAGTGCTGTGGCACTGCCTCTGAAATCACCCACCCTTTCACCAAGTGATGATGTCATGTGATGAATTCATCTTGAGTAACGTCATAATAAGGTCACAGTTCTTGGAAGTCTGTGACCCCAGGATGACATCACCTGTGAACACCTGACTTTTTGCACCGTTCTTCCTGACGCCGACGGTCACATTTCACTTTTGAGGCATCTAATGCTTTCACCGTAACAAATAAAACACTGCCTCACCTTCATGCGTTCCACTCCCAGTTGTGGTAGGCCGCCGACAACCGCTGCCCGCAGAAATCGGCGGCGGCGGAACTCCCAGAGCTCCGGTAGACGGGAAGGAAAGCCACGTAGAACGCGGCTCATGAATGTCCCTAGCCGCTCCGAGCACGGTGCAGAGACATTAGAGAGCTTCGGCGCCGGGGTAGTGGACGTGGTCGTCGTTGCCGCTGTGGCCACTGCACGAATGCGAGTGCTCAAGTCTCAGAAAGCCATGGCGTAAGAACATGCACTAATTATAGGAGGGGTGGGAGAGGATTAATATTTGCTCATTATTTCTCCTTTGTCGTTGTTTGCCGCTTAGTTAATATGTACAGTCACGCTCGAAATGAGTTGCAACCCTCTGGCTGAGGTTAAAGGGAACCCGAGCCTGAACAATGACACCGACAAACGTTAAACTGGTTGAGGAAGTACCGCGAATTGAGAGAGTTTTATTCAGCAATTTCTTTTCGATATAGATGCAAGTTTGCAGTGTTGGAGCGATTTTGAGTAGAGGCAGCATGTTGCAACTCATACTAAGCGCGACTGCACATCGTTACGACTTGCTCGAATTTGTCTCACGTACCTTTACTTCGTCGCCCTTGTAGACATTGGCCGAATTCACAAAGGATTTCTTTCGTGCTAATATTATGCCTAGCATTACGAACGTTTCGAAGTTTCTTTTTCGTGGAGATTCTATCACAAGAACTTATCTGTGAATACCGGTCCAGATCACTTAACTCTCTCAATAGCGTTCAGAGCAAACATACAGAATCTGGACCACAGTTGTGACCTGTGGGCGGGACCAGCTGTGGGTATGCGGGCTTGGTTACGCTGATGGCGAGCCAACAATGACAGCAAGAATGCGATAAAGACAGTACAAACGCTATGATGGTCATGCGTTCTACCAAACCCACAGATCCCGCCCAAAAAAAAACGGCCCCGAATGAAATTGTGGTTTATATGGCCAATACATTTCATCACGGTATATCAATCGCTTCCGTCCCTACCTGTTCACGCTTCACATGTAAAAACTAAGATTACAAAAATTATTTTAGCAACGAAAACCCACTCATGTACAAAGAGCAAAATGGCAGGGAAGTCGTTTTTCAGCACATGGTTCCGTGGTTGATTCACGTTCGCATTGACAGATGTGCGAGCCCTAGAGCGCGAAGCTCATGTGTCTTTTTCCCACGCACCAGTGGCAACAGCTCGGTACGCGAACTTTTTAGAGCTGCCGTTTTAGGGCGGCATTCATTCCCAACAACGACTTCTGAAGCTGATGTATCTGCTTATGGCTTAAAGGAAAGTGCAGATATTTGAGCGAGCCTGGTACGCCATCATAGGAAGTCTCGTTTGTTGAAGCGAACACCAACGACCAGAACACAATAAAGTGTCAATACTAGTACACAAAACGAACACACATGTGATTCAATAGCACCTTGAAGTGAAAGAAACAAAAGTGGGATTTCAGAGCACACGGGGCTAACATTCCTCATTTCTGTCGTGTGTACGTTGCTGTGATTATGCACACTGCCAAACAATATCATTCCTGCATGTTTCTCTCGCCACTGTAAGAGAAACGTTTTTACCCAATATCGCTTATTTGAGCAACAAAAAAAAATACCCTACGATGGGAGACATGGGTTAAGAGACATAAGGGGAGCAGCCACTACTTCAAAGGTATGCGTATAAGGTGAATACTGGCCGCAGCGCTTACCACATAGCCAGCCATACCACATAATTGTCTTGCACGTCACATATATGACTCTAAAAGCGAAGTGATGAGCAAATGAACATGAGCCACTCGCCACACAGCTTGACTTTTGGCGACTTTACTGCCGCGTTCGTAGCCCTTTCAAAGGTAGGGACGCTGGATATTCCGCTAAAGCAAATACATGGAACCACTTCTGATGTAGCTATGAAGCGTATGCAGAAAGGGTGGCCGGTTGAGCATTGTACAATAGAAATTATTTAGTTCTTCATTCTTAGCACTACTATAAATGACAAGTTGGTCAATGAAATTAATATAGGTCTACTTATTAAGAGTGTATCTTCCTTAAACATATTTGTACTTAAATTCAGGATTTCAATCATATTCAGTCCTCGGACAAAAACTTGAAACAAGCACCCGAGATTCACTCGGTCTCATATAAACAAGAGGTACGGTCGTGAGCAGTACTATAGGGAACACTGAAATTATCTTTGAAAGATCGTAGCAGCTAAACTCAGCTCGCTAGCGAGAAAGTGCTGGCGAAAAAAAAAAGGCTGAAGTGGAAAGGTATCTCTTGGAATGCAACACGTTATATTAGTATAAATTACCTCTCATATTGCTCACGATAGCACATTTTTGATTAAGTTCGGTTCTTACTCGCTGTCGCATGCCTAGGAGTTAAGCAGCTTGAATATTCGTAGGGATGGAGAGCGTTAGAAAACTGAAATGGCGTTCAAGTGGCTGTTATTCATTGTGGGGAAATACAAAAAGCCTACGCAATAAATCATGCATAACAGACGATATGATCCAGCTGTTTAGGCTTCTAGATTGTTGCTCAGTATTTAAATTCCTCCAATGAGATTCGGCGCTCTTGACAACAACAGTGATCTAAAAGTTGCTTGACACATCCTCAACCGCCATTTACGTAACGTGAGCCATTCCTTCAATAGTTGTGGCCCGAGATCATGATGTGCGTCCAGGTGGTTTTGCCAAAGCACACGTGTCTAAGTGGAAATTCACCTAGCGCCTTAGAATTCTATCACCACCACACTTTTATTGGCGTTATAGTATGCTTTGTTGGGGATCTACCCAGACAACAGGATCGATTCGGTGACTGCAATATACAGATCCTGGTGATAGTTGAATACGGAATTCCAGTTTTCGGTGGTACCTACCATGACGTTCACTGAACAAGAAACCCCTGAAAAACACGTGCATGCTTTATTAAAGCAAATGGGCTCTTGTTCGGCTTCTTTTTCTTTTTTTCATTTTTCCGCACACATATAAAACCCAAGCACCAATATTTGCATACAAAACACTGACGTTTGTGTGTATTACAATCTTAAAGCTTGTTCTAATAGACGCACGCGTACTTGACGAGGTCCGTATATTCGATGTCGTCTGGCGCACCCGAGCGCAGCCAGGGGAGCGTATATCAAGATGACTCGCGCTCTCGGGGACCCTACGTACGTTGATGTTTCGCTATGTCCGCGACAAGCTCTTTGTCAAACTTGCAATAGGTGTGGTCTACGAGCTACTGTGGACGAGTGGTAAAGTTTATATCGGCCAAACAGGCCGATGTATCAATGACCACTTACAACGTGACCTTTCGATAAAGAGCGAAACAGGGTCATATGGGCCGTTCAAACCAGAGTTTGTCGGATAAATCCGAATTGTAAAAAAATTTACGGGTGAGTGCTGATCGCATTTTTTTTCCGGATTTTTTCAGACAACATGGAGACCTCCATATAACACACCAATGAGACGCACTTGCAGAGTCGTGCTGTGATCGACTCAGAGCAATCAAAAAGTTTTTCTCCCTTTGTACATCTTCTAGAAAAGTTCAACCTCGTACTTTGCGAAAACGCGAAAGGCTGTGCTGACATACATATTATTCAGTATCGTTTTAAGGGAACGCTGTCTGGAATAGTGCCTAATTGAGCCGCGTGCTCACTAATAATGGACTAAGAGTGCGGTTCTTTCCGTCTCATTGTAAAAGACTCAGTATCCAGGTTCAGATGTTTTTCAGTGGCCGGTGATGCGACAGCATCTCCTGCAAGATCATGTTTGATCTTGATACGTGAGTAATTGTCAATATGTACCACTTTTAAAGCGCTAGCTAAAACGCGGGTCCGTAATCGGTATAATAATTGTCATTTCAATGTCTACGTGGAATCACCATTTTCACATTACACTTGCCATTGGCCCATTTTTCAATGCCCCATCTGAAATATGGTCTATTTCCTTTACACTGGTTCCGGAACGGATCGTACTCCACTCCAGTATGCCCTCCGACGGAAAGCCAATGAATCGCGTGACATGATAGCTCTCATTTTATGCGGGACTGTGATTCCAATTTTAACGGCGAAGTAATGGTTTGTGTTTCAGCTACAGCTGCTGAGGATAAACGTATGAAAAAGTGAACCAGTTACCTCTTTGTCGCAGCGGATCCTCGGTTGCAGTTTCTATACAGATAAAGTATAAGACGCACACCTGGATCTGGATTTGGTTCTGCCGCACCCCTGCAACCAAGCGACGCCACGCAGGCATCGCTCAGCAATGTGCATGAAAACGCTTTCATTTTTGTAAACTGTGTTGCCTGGCCGACACTTCTAGAAAGCTTGTATATTGTGGCGTACGCACCTTCAATACATAAACATACGCCCATGTAAAATTATTAACTCCTGAAATTATTACCTTGAAAGCAATTACAACATTGAAAAGAATTCGAAACATACACACAACTTCACATAGCAAGATTCAGTGGGAAAAAATAAGAAACTGCTTGGGCGCATTGAATATTTAGCTTCAGCATGTTCTATGTTCTTGTTAACTTTGTTTTCATAAAACTTGACATTCGCGAGGATATTTTATTAGCAAACGGTGCACGGATAGCTAATAACAGCCGAATAGCTAATAACAGCTAATAATAACCTAAATTCGCTACGAATTATGGCATGCAAACTGCCTGTTTCAGCGCAATTTGCATTTGGAACAATCCCAACCCTGAATTAAAAAGCGTTATCACTAAACCAGTTTCGATCATCTTTCAAAACATACCTGGTCTCATCACTTTATTAGTACACCACTGTTTTTGCATTGCCTTTATTGATGTTTTGCCGTGTGTTTTTATGCTGTTTTTGAACATACCTGCTTTCATGGCATTAATTCGTTTATCAATCGGTTTTTGTGTTGCCAATATGAAGCTTTTTTTTTATTTTTTTTAAATATGTGTTTCTTATATTTGTGAATGTGTATTCAATTTATTCCCTGTGCTTACTATATTTTTTGTCCAAATAATTCTGATAGAAGGCCCTCCCACAGTGTTTACTTCTGGGCCTCCTTTTGAAAATGTTGCACCTTAATATATGTATTGTATTCTGCAATTATTTTAATAAACTTGAAACTTTCCTTCTTTTCTACATTCCAAAAGCTTGCTCGTGTCTTCGCGGTGCGTGGGTGTGACAACCAGGTTTTCTGAGAAAAATATATTGTCTTAAGTATTCAGTTCCATGGGAACATCTCAAGCTGATTTATTTGAGTACAAAGGAATTACCTGCCGAATGTTTTTCGTATTCCTTTGCTCGAAGCAACCAAGGCGCTAAAAATTGCGTACCCACTCCAGAGCCTATTCACATATGAAGTCAGGTTGTATTTTGTGCTCGTGACAAATTGAAATGTACCTGTGCCTATTAGTTCGGTTGCGCTCGTTGTAGGTATTAGGAATCAACTTCGGTGAAGGGTATAAAACCCCGAGGCTTTACTGCGCCGACCAAAGTAAAAATTAAAACACAGAGAAAAAGACGTTTCGGCTCCCACACGGGAGCCTTGTTCACAAATGAAATGAATAACATGTGTCAAGCAGTTCGCCTTATGTACGTTTGAGTATACCACGCAGGCAGCGCGCGCATACACTGATGGCAGATTACCATCGCTCCTCTTCAGAGTGCGTGGTGTGGTCTGTATCACGAGCGACTCAAGGTAAAGACGTCGTGACAGTCCTTTTTCTCTAGCGAGAACACGTGCCCTCCCCCAGTCGATTGCGTGTCCACCTGACGCATGCTCAGCCAAAGCACTGGACTTCACATTTCCTTTCTTTACGTCATAATTGTGTTGCTTGAGGCGCCGTTCGAAGTCACCAGTTTCACCAATATATACGTCGTCACAATCCGCGCATGGGACCGCGTACACCACACCGGGGAACTTCACTTTGGGTAGTCTGTCCTTCACATTTACGAGTGATTGTCGCAGTTTCTGGTCGGGAACATGTGCCACTTGGACATTGTAGGAATTCAGAACACGGCTTAGGGCTTCACTTACGGAAGGAATATTCGGTATCCCCGCGCGCTGAGCATGCGTCAGGTGGACACGCAATCTACTGGGGGAGGGCACGTGTTCTCGCTAAAGAAAAAGGACTGTCACGACGTCTTTATCTTGAGTCGCTCGTGATACAGACCACACCACGCACTCTGAACAGGAGCGATGGTAATCTGCCATCAGTGTATGCGCGCTGCCTGCGTGGTATACATAAGGCGAACTGCTTGACATATGTTATTCATTTCATTTGTGAACAAGGCTCCCGTGTGGGAGCCCAAACGTCTTTTTCTCTGCGTTTTAATTTTTACTTTGGTCGGCGCAGTAAAGCCTCGGGGTTTTATACCCTTCACCATGTATCATCCCGACCAGACGGGCTTCCGTCAAACTTTAAACTTCAGGAATCAACTTTATTACCCTGAATTAAGAACGCTTCTTTTATATGCGAGCATGGATAAATGCTATGGCGTGGTACGGACTCAAATTTACTTTAAGTACGGTTCGCAGGAGTCCTCTCTGTGTATACTATGTACCATCACCCTTAGGTCTGTTGTCGTCTTATGCAACCACCTTTCTTCCTTTTTTTTTCCCCAAAATGCATTCGGTATGCATGTTGAATTTTACGTTCTGGGACATTATGGCGCATTTCTTATTTACAAAACTTAAAAAGAAAGAAAAAGATCAATGACATGTCGGAAATTAGGCTCACCTGTAGTTTCCTGCGCAGGTGTCTCTGTGGTGTCATTCTTGATAGGAAGCTGTGTGGTAGTGGGCGTCTAAAAAAAGAAGAAATCGGGGTACGTCGTAGGTGGTAGGTTCTTGTGTTTTCCCGACGGCATTGCATCACTCGTTCCCTCATCTATTTCCCATTACTGTAAGGCACCTCAGGCACTTTGGTACAGTATATATTACGCTTGTATTTTTTTTATGTTTTCGGCCTTAAATATCCCCATTTCATTTCAGCTTCATTTGTTCTTAAATTTTATGCAGTTTTAAAGATAGACACAAGTTTTCACTACAGTTGCTTTCTCTCTGCTGGCTTTACGTCATTTGCTAAGTATGCTTGAGATCTGCAACACGATATTTTTTTCATCACTCTAGACCAGGGGTCGGCAACCTATTCAGGTGGAGGGCCACTTTGCATCAAGCTGACTTAGCGGGAGCTGGACTGCGAACCAGAAGGGGATGGGGGGGGGGGGGGGTGATGGCAGAAAGATAAAAATTCGGCGCATTGGCAATACTGTGCAAAATTGGAATAGAAATCAGGTTTATTCCCTGAATGCACGTCACAAGGTTGCAATTTACAAACATAGCTTACAAGTTCAAACCCCATTTGAGGCCAAAAATGCTCTGTCGGTCTTCAGATAGGAATTGACAAGGGCATGGGGAGAGGTTCTGACACCGTGCCGGGGGCCGCATAATACTTCCTCGCGGGCCGGAAGCGGCCCGCAGGCCCCAGGTAGCCGACCCCTGCTCTAGACAAGAGCGTATGCGAAAGAAAACGCATTTAAAGTGCTGCAATTATTTTAAAACAATCTTCTTTCCACTCTTTCCCCTCCCTCTTTCAATCTCCCCCATCCCCTTCCCACGTGCAGGGTAGCAAACCGGTTATCCTGGACTGGTTAACCTCCCCTGCCTTTCCTTCTCTACCATTTCTTCTCTTCCTGTTGACACTAACTGTTATATCAACCTCCTATTCTTAAGAGTATTTCGTAATACTTTTCTGTAGCGGGAAAACTGGAGTGCCCTTTTTTTTTAATTTAGTAGAATCGTGTTGCTTTGTTTTACTAAACACTGTCTGCTCATAGAGTCTATATAGTTTTGACGATGCTCTACTCCTCAGTTAGATGTGTATTTTGAATACATTATAGCGTGCCGCTACCTTGAGGCCCAAACTCTTGCAGAGAGTTCTGCCGGATTTTTTTCAAGGAAAAAATTACTACAATAATTCATCTACTCGGTCGTTGCGGCGCCTTCAAGCGCGTTTCTCCACCTTCCAGAGAACATGGCGGAATAACCAGAAACACAATTGTAGAAAATTTTCAAAATTAGAATGGGCAGTTCGACTTACGTTTCCAAGAGGACAATCACCGCAAGCAAATAACACTAATAAGGCAAGAATGCTTTCTACTGTATGAGATGCACAGAATCCACCACATCTACAGTGAACCCCTCATTAGTACTCAAGACGGTAAAACTACCTTAATATGTACTGATGGGCTATTTGGTGTGCCTTTGATCTTCGAAGAAGCAGCGCACATACGGACACAAACACGCACGTATAAATGACGTACACACCTGACGCAAACACAGCTCTTGTGTTTGCGTCATTATATATGTGCGCGTTTGTGTCCTTTTGTGCGCTGCTTCTTCGATAAAGCTAGAAGGTTTATTCTAGTAGACTAGGGTTATGTCCGTTATGTGACGTCTAACCATGATGTCGATAAATGGAATCATAATTTTCCGAATAATATACTAAACATCAGCTTCTATGAGGTGTAGAATATTAAAGAGGTGTTCACCTTACATGTGGACGAACCAGTACCTCCCCAAAAATGATTCGGGTTCCTCTGATAGTACATGAGAAGGCCAGAATTTGCTTTTCTAATGGAACTACTAATATCCACACAGTGAAAGTACCTATGTCTCAGAAAAAAAAAACAACTATAGAATCTTACAACCTAAGAAAGAATACAAGCTCTACCCGCCGTCATCACTCTCCCCACCCTCAGAGAATCTGAATAGATGTTCCAAGCAACCACGTTTGCCCTGCTTCTGTGACGTCAAGCGCTTTCCGCGCGAATAAGTTATTTGTTGTACTATACAGACTCATGTTCTTCATGTTTGTTTCAAATGGAAAACTTGAACGTACTGAAAAATTTCATCAGATTCTGACATCACTGCTTAACCAAACGTCATATTTTTTGGTAGGAATGACAAATTTTTACTTTTCGGTATGCGTGGTAGTTAGATTTCCACGGAACAAGTACTTATTGCTCAAAAGGAAGCCAGCTTGCACGACTTTGTTACGTAAGTGATTGACAAGCGTGCCGAGGTTTCGTGGGGGGAGCTTATACTTATTCTTTGGTTGTAATCGGCTGTATTTTTGTTCGTGTATTACCCGCTATACAATGTAGTATTGCTGCACTTTAAAAATCCTGAGTTAACACGCTACAGTTCCAAAAAATATGTATATATGCAGTTTTGGCAATGTCTTTTCGTATCGGCACACCTTTGACCGTTGTTAGAGTATGTGGCTAGAAGGTTGCCCCATGTGAAGGCGTAAGATGAACCATCGATATATTTGTGGTTAGCTCCACACGGGACACACAAAAAAAAACGCGTGAGTGGGCCTGTTCGTAATCATAAATAGTGAATATGGCAGCTTGCAAGCAATAGATGCACACTGAAAGGGACGAGATCGAGACAAAGCGTCGGAGGCTAAGAGAACGTTTTTGCAGACCGAAAGTGGCGCATAATTAGCAAACCGGACTTCGTCCTAACGGCCTTCATTCAGTAGACTGATTTTTATGAAGGCAGCGCTTCGTCGCGTGTGTGTCATGAAGTGCGGCCACCTTCGCTGAAGCTCTATATCCCTTCTTTATGAAAGGCACCTAGTACATAATGTAACCTGGGAGATTCTAATTGAAATTTCCCATAAAATCTTGCAGGAAATTTGATTTCACTTACTGGGTTGAGAAGTTGAACTACATCATTGCTGCCGTCCTTTAAAATTGGGCAAGAAGAATTTAGAATTGGGTTAACATGCGAAGGTACCTACTGCTGGCAGAGCATGCTTATTTCACTTCTGCTGCATGTAATTGTACGCCATAGTTTTCAATCGTATCTCAGTAAGAAACGTTATAAATGATATGTCCCTTTATTTCATACACTAACATTCTGTCTCTAAAAATAATCAGAGAAAACATTTTTGCTTCAATTACCATCTATATTGCGGAACGCCTGCAACGAGATATTGGCCGGAATTCTGCACAGCAAGGGCTTCAAAAGGCCTAGGCTATTTTACAGCGAAAGCTGTTATGAGATCACAACAAGGGTTGTTTCTGCGCCGTAGTTGTCCGCCGCCGCCACCGGTGTCCGTAACCAATATCGCACGAAATAAGAAAAAAACAAAATAAATAAAAAACACCTGTGACAGAATGGGAATCGAACCTGGGTCCTCTGCGTGGCAGCCCAGCACTCTACCACTGAGCTACGCCACTGCTTGAAACTGCTGTGCAAACTGACGCTAGGCAGGCTTCATATCGGGTAAGGAATCGCGTTAACGTGTGTTGTAAAGCGTTTTAGAGCAGCAAAGTAAGAACCAGGCGTCACACAATGTGAATTGCGTAACGGGTGGGTCGTTCAATGCTCCAACCCTTTACAAAAGCCTGAGGCCTAATTCTTCATCGTCGTTAGTCACAGCATCAACAAAGCGCACATAATTCGTTACAAGAGTGCAGCGGGCACCGCGCTTTTCTGAAGAATGACGAAGAATGGCATAGTAGACGCTTCCCCACTACACAAAAATTATGATGATTTATAGCGCAGTGGGTACCATGCAATTGGCCTTGTAGTAGTTGCCCCAAGAGTGTTTAAAATAGGCTAAAGGCCGCTCTCCCAGCTTTCGCTGTGGCTGTGCTGCGCCTTCTGCGCAGGCCTGGCGGTTTTTGTGTAAAGGTTACGTCATATTTCTTTCACAAAAATTATCCTTCTTACGTTCTCGGTGCCTGGGTGACCTGGGCTCGGTAGTTGGCTCAGCAGAGATGGTTGTGGGGACCTCCTCAGTGCTGCTAGGTAGATGGGTGGTGAGTTGTACATCGTTTTCCGTCGCAGGCGACTCTGTTAAAAAGAAGGGCAGAGCCAACTTTGACGTCAGGCAGTAATACCTCTCAGAATAACGCAATATGTCTTGCCACAGAGCAGCTTCCTGTCACCTGTTTGCAATTTGATACTTTCTAGTACAGGAAGTATTCGTACGAAGGCCCATTACCATTATACGTAAGAAACAGCCCTGTAACTTGGGACCAAACGAAAGAACACGCACTCAAGCCGCCACGGTGGTAGAATGGTTGCCGCGCACGGCTACAGAACCGGGGGACATGGGCTGGATCCCTTAGGCGTGGCGATCGCATTTTTCGATGAAGGCTAAAATGTTGGAGGTCTGTCTACTTGTATTTTGGCGCATGTGAAAGAGCAAGTGGTGGTAGAAATTTCCCGAGCCCCTTACAACGGCGTGCCTCATAACCATACCGTGTTTTTTGGATGAAAATCCCCGAACAGTTAACACGTATTTTTATTATTTACGGAACATAAAAGACAGTTGGCCTGTCAACTTTCGTTTCGTAGCCTCTATAGCACGGCTTCTTGAGTCAACCAGCCAACCAGCCCAAACGAGTACCCTTCTGATAGTGCGATTATTTTGTTGACCCCGTTGAACTTATAATCTGTTGAATGTTCACAAACATTAAAAAAAAGGTAAAGTAAACGTTCCATTTCCGTGTCATTACTTCCACAACGCTATCGATACCGTTTATGAAGTTTATTGTCATCATTCATACAGTGTAAAAAAAAATCTGCGCAGGGCTGAACACCAACCGTAACAGCAACTTACATCTACCGAGTTTCTACGTGATAAGAGAGGGGCACGCGCTGGAAGTTCCTGCCTGCCGAGCTTTCTCCAAATGCGGGGCAAAACACACGCACTATAAAACACAAGGGTTCTCTTGTGAGCTAGTTGGTTCATGAACGTTGTGGCAGAACAGCGCAATACAACGGGACGAAGAACATACAGCACACAACACAACAGCGTTGTGTCCTGCATGTTCTTCGTCCCGTTGTGTGCGCAGTTCTACCACAATGCAATACAGAAAATCTGACGCATACAACTGAATTCGCCATTTATTACCTTTGTCTACAACTGTTCAATATAAGTTACCACTTACTAAACTAGGATTTCTTTTATTTATAGGCATATGTATGAACTTTTCTATTGAGACAACTGATTGCGCTTAAAAGTGCAGCTCTAGTAACTCAATACTACTATGACCAAAATATAGTTTGTGGTTTCGCGTAAAGCACGACAGAATCTGAGCTTTGCGCTTACAGAGAAACAACCACTGCATGAAGACAGGCATCTGGAAATTCGATACTAAGTGGCATGTTGAGAGGAAACCACGTGTCTTCAACAGCCCTTAAAATCTGATCCTTTTTAAGTTAAGTAGATAATACAGAAAGAGAATAATACTGTATTATTGTTACATATCCATTTTCGTTCTTGCCTACAGTAAGATAATAAAGCAACAACATCGTTAACTTAAAAATAGCGAAGAAATTAGAATGGCGCAGGAAACCAAACATTTCCGGCACATCCACGGCCTAAACAAGAGGGGGGTGAGGAATGGCGCCTGTTAATTAAAGACCATAACAATATAAATTTTCCTCTTTTATGCACCAGTTCAGAACCCACACATCCTGCAAAGATAAATGCTTTAAGATAAAGTGGAAAGCAAAAAAAAAATTGCGCCTTCCATTAGTCGCAGCCGTTCCATTACTGTTCGACTCTTGTTATTTCATTTTTTTTTCATCTTTCTCAACTAACGTACAGAATATGATCACCGTTTTCTCTTTGTGATTTTGGTCGCAATATCCTGAGTATACTCTTAATTTTGCTTCGCGAGATATGTGCGGTGGCGTCGAGCTTCTATAACGCATACAAAATTTCTCGCAAGCACAGATTATCTTTTTTTTTTTAACACACGGAGTGATTATTTTTTGCCATTTTTTAGAAGTTTAGGCCCCGGCGTATTACGTAATGAGAACACCACATCACCCAATTCCCTCTACTCACCTGTGATCAAAGCGACGCTAACGCAGCAACAGCAACACCACAAAAACCATAAGGAGAGCGTCCGTGTCATCGGCCGGGACCGCATCTTGGGCGTATAACTCCGGAAGCGGTGCATCCCCGTTCGACGGCCTCTCGGGAGTCCTTGGCCGTTTAACCCCGCCGGGCGGCCGCCGCCGCGTCCGGACCTGGCACGACCACCTCCTCCTCTCCCGCGCCTAACCGCTACTCTCTCTCGCTATGTGAGAGTGTCAAGTGGCCCTGCAGTTGCGGCTTTTCGAAGTATCCCTTCCATATTATCGGACATTACCGTTTGTCTAACGGTCCAGATTTGTTCATCCATCTGCCACGCTCGGATAGCAAGTTCCGGTGCAGAGCGTGGTGCAGAGCGTGGCTTCCCTGCCTTCGGGTATTCCCGCATGGCCAATTCGCTCCTCTTTATTAGATGTGAAGCATCTTATGGCGAAGCTTAATCCGGTGGTGGTGGTGGTGGTGGTGGTGTGCCGCGTGCCCACCCTTACTGCGCATGCGCAAACAGTTGAAAAAAAATAAAAATAAAAAACCTCCTCTCCCCCTCTCTCTCCTCTAGGCATCCCTCCCCGCGGCAACCACACCCTCACTGCGCATGCGCCTCCCTTCCTCTCTCCCCTCTTACACTCCCCCCTCTCTCCATCCCTGCCCGCGGCGTCTAACTCCCCCCTGCGCATGCGCGTCCCCCCTCTCTCTCCTCTCCTACGCTCCCCCCCTCTCTCCTCTACGCATCCCTGCCCACGGCGTTCACACTCCCCACTGCGCATGCGTGTCACCCCCCTCTCTCTCCTCTCCTACGCTCCCCCCCTCTCTCGCCTCGCGACGCCGACGCAGGCAGCGTCTGCTAGCGAGTTTCTTGGTTGAAAAAAATCGACTGCTCGCGCTGCACAACCGTTCATTGGCCATCCCGTATATATGGCAATGGATCTTGACCTCCAAGGTGGTGCCGGTGGGAGAGATTTCTCCTGTGCGCTGTTGAACAATAAAAATTCGCAGCGTGCGCGTTAACTAAAAGCGGAGTGCGGGTCTTTGTGTCCAGTCGGAGCCTTCTGTCTCTCATTGCCCATTAGCAGCGATTGGACATGTTCCAGTAGGAAACACTGCTCCATCACTGCCTGCTTTGCGCCTCCCCAGTTTTCTCTCCTGCGCAACGCTGCGATGAGCGCCAGCGTCAACGCCGCCGCCAGTGTAAGCGTTAGCACCCGCTGCTTCACATCTACACATGGCTCCCTTTAGCGGGAGATGGTGTAATTTTTTGGTCAAGCGACTGTTTAGATTGAAACCTCCGTAGTTGCTGTTTGTTTCTTTTTTTTTTTTCAAGTGGAAGTGTCCCTTAAGACAGTTTCGAGATTGTAATACTAGCAGCAAGCATTGTACCCGAAGAAACTTCCGGTCCCTTGAACTATTATTCTCCAACACCGTAGAGGAAAGCATGTTTTTAAATGGTCTGATAGTAGTCTGTTTTTTTTGTGTGTGTGTTTGTTAGTTTTGAGGTAAAAGAAACGCGCATGCATAAAATTCAAGGATACCTCTTCTAATATTCTGTATAAATTAAAAGAAATTTTACTGAAAATATTTCGCAAATCTCGACAATTTGTGCGCTACTTGCCACGGCTGTTCTTTCCTGCTAATCTAAGTAGGCTACGTCGGCAGACAATACCAAAACCCGCCCAGGACATCGGTTGAAGCATAGTGACAGGGTTTATACATCAGAACCTTCTGTGGTGTCTGATTTTCTGTTAGAAAAATAAAAAAGAATGAAAATTACAAACCTTCAAGAAAAATGCTACCCAGTTCCAGTTTGAGCACATGACATAAATATTCAATATTTGACCACACACTACAAAGCAACTGCAAAGTTCAAAGACGAAAATAGGCGAAAATTTTAAAACTGTAAACTAATGTCACTAAACAGCAAGAGAATATCATACGGGCTCGGTGCTATACAGGTCTACCCTGCGAACCAAATATGTACCATAATCAAATATGGGATACCTTACATGTGAAGTTTCTCCTGCTTAATATTTCTGTAATCGCAAGAAGTCATTCGGTGCATCTCTCTGAAGCCAATGTTTCAACTAGGGTGCTTGTGTTCTTCAGCTTACCACTGACTTTAATTGGATGAATAAGACAAATGATTTAATTGAGACGTTGGGTCTTCCGCATTCCTTGTTAAACAGTATTGTATCACTACAAGCCTCCATTTCATCTCAACCTTTACCTTGTTTAGAGAACTTCTATTCATTTCTTCACGTATCTGGGCATGCCGAGTTGCAGAATTTAAGCTTTAAAATTGAAATTAGGCAGATCCCAAGTACCATGGGAATCGATGTTATGCGAAGCATGATGAGGTAAGGTGACTGGGTTGTAATTTTTTTATTCAGCGAAACGTTAAAAAATGGCGCTAAAGATATGTACAAATAATGTACGTACAGACATATGTTGAACAGTTGCATATGTTTCATATAATTAGTTGTTTACAGTTGCGTAACGATGCCAACAGAAACATGGGCGCTAAAGATATGTACAAATGTTGTACGTACAGACATATGTTGAACAGTCGCATATGTTTTATATAATCAGTTGTTTACAGTTGCGTAACGATGCCAACACAAACATGGGTATTACCAACACTAGAAGCGTACAAAAAATACATTGGATCCACGATTAAAACTAAACGAGCTATTACAAATTAATATATTTCACCAAAATCAGCCCACAGGCAGACACTGTCCATATAGTAGTACCAAAAAAGCAAGAACCTATGGCACTCGCGCTCAAGTGCGTTCCTTACACATATGCGTTTGGTCCCTCAAAAAAAAATAATAATAAAACGTCAGGTTGGAGCGGAAGGCACAGCACAGTCACAGAGAAAGCTGGAGCAATGGCCTTTCGCCGCTCTTAAGGTGACTACTGCAAGTACAGTTGCAAGGTACCCTCTACTCCATAAATCGTCAAATTTTTTGCGAAGTGGGGAAGTACCCAATGTGCCATGTGCCCATGATTGTGTGGAGAAGCGAGGTTCGCACTACGCGTCTGTAAGGCACTATACGTACTTACGTACCTTCAAGCTCTGTTGACGCGGTGGCTCATCATGATAAAGAATTATGGCTGAGCCTTTTGTAATGGGTAGGAAACTCTCACCCACCCACTCATTACGAAGTTCACGTTATGGGACCCCTGCTCTCGTTTTGCTCTTCTCCTATGGAGCATCAGATTTGTTAACGTGATTTCTTGCCCGACATGGCACCTGAGTAGGGTCTTTTCGTGAAGTTTTAAGCCACCGGCGTGGTTCAGTGGAAGAATACTGGACTAGACGCAGAGTGCATGGGTTCAAATCCCGCTAGAACCCTATCTTTTTTTGTCATTGGGCGCCATATAGCTGCGACAGACACAGATAGCGGTGCCGGTGGCGGTGGACAACTATGCCACCAAATTTTGTTGCGAGCTCATAACAGCTCACGCTATAACTTTCAATGTAAAAGATGCATAAGCATGGCAAAATCAGGGAACTGATACGATTGGCACGCATATGTACATGATCCCAAACTCTTACCCTTCTTTTATAATATCGGCATGGAAGTGACTTTTCCTTCCGGAGAAAAAAAATTCGGGCTAGCGAGACTTGAGCACATAAAAATTGGTCACAAAATAAAAGAAATAGCGAGCTACAGTCAGGAGACCGTTGAGAAAAGCTGACAGTTTGGGAGAATCGGAGCACTAACTGCAACATCCACAGAACAGGTGAGGGACACTTACCGTGTTTCGGCATTATAAGAAAATATTGTGATGTACGAATACTAGCATGGCCTCAGCTGAACCCTTTATTCAAAGGGCAGCGAACCTCCATATAGGCTATTTGTACCGCCTATCTGTCTTAGTCTACCCTGTGCCGTCGTCGTCGTCGTCGTAGTAGTAGTCGTAGTAGTAGTAGTAGTAGTAGTAGTAGTAGTAGTAGTAGTAGTAGTAGTAGTAGCAGCAGCAGCAGCAGTAGCCCCGGCAGCGGCAGCAGCAGAAGCAGCAGGCGTCACGCAGGTCATGTGACCATATAATGTTAGTAACACAGAAACACATGAAACGTTATTATAATGATGATGACTTTCGGTACAAAATACTGGAAAGGAATTCGTACTTTCATTAATTACAATAATTAGGCTTACATTGTATTAAACCAAGGCATGACAACTGGGCGTGTAAGAGGGTCATGTAGATAACTGGGAATGCACACTTAGGGGGATTCTCGTTTGGCCGGCAGCAAGTCACTTGACGCGAGTCTATGGAGTTCGCTGAAATACCATTGTCTGAGCACGTCTCGCGGTCTCGCCAGAAATCACGTGACACAAAGCGTGCATTGAAAGGCCATCACCTGAGCCCACAGGTAGCGTAATCTCGCTTTGCCCATTCGATGTAAGCGCGCGTACTTCAAATAGAGCGGCACATTTAGGACATCACGTGACCTCGCGCGCTTACAGCTTCTCCGTCCGTTTTCACGGCATGGCAGTAACATTTTTTTTTCAATACGTTTTTCTGGGGAAGTGTGAAAGTGCGCTTGAATTGCAAAACAAGTATATACGCTCAGAGCAGAAAACCTCGGAGAGTTTCTGAGTGAAATTGACAATTCTAGGCGAATGGCTCGAAATACATTTCACTCTTTGACGTCAAACCACGCAATCATGCTGCCAGTTGGCGGTACGCCAATGACAAGCACTTTTGGTCTTTCTCAAGTGTGTTCATGGAGAACTGAAATAACAGAACTAGTGGAGCAGGTGAGAAGAAAGAACACATTATGAATGCTTATTTGTAATGTTCATCGGTACCTAAGTACATTAAGCTCGAAATCCATTTTATTCTTCAATTAAAGTTTCCATGTGAGGCGCAAACCTTCGTTCGGCTAGGACATCCGCACTTCCGGCGCGAAAAAGGTTAAGGACATGCTTGTTTAGTACCGCACTGCGATTAACGAGCCGGATATTTACCTGAACTGGTTATAAGATAAGCAAGGCACAAGCGTGTTTTTACATCTCCGCGTGGCCTCTGCAGATTTGCTCTTTCTACGATTGTTTTCTTCTAGTTTTGCCACCGTATTGAACGTAAGTAAAAAAGAAGACAGAAAAAAATGCCCAAAACGCCATCCACGGCTATGAATCCACTCCGGCCACACTCCAGTCACCCCGACTCGGATCTCTTTTATCTCGTGCCACCACCGCGGCCACTTGAGGAACCAGTTTGTCGCGAAATAACACAATCAAATGAGCATCAACTTTCGACCGCCCACCGAATTGCGGTTGTCGCCTTCCGAGGCGATATATAGGAAGCCGTCGGTACCTTCGAACGCCGATTCCGGAAGCTACCATAACCGAACTGTCATGCTATCCTGGACGCTTGCTGTATGCCTCGTAGTCGCCGCGTCGGCTGAGCCTACGGAAACCGGTGAGCACCTACGAATGTGCACTTGTAAAGTACAGTATTCAATATTACATTATCCCTCCTGGCCTCTGAAAACGAAATTCTTCAAATTTCCTGTTACGTGATAGCTGCAAAAAACCAAAGATGGTTGACGGACAATTGTGTTATAATAATAAAAATAATATTTGGGGTCTTATGTCCCAAAACCACGATATGGTTATGGGAGACGCCGTAGTGGAGGGCTCCGGAAATTTAGACCATCTCGTGTTATTTAACGTGCACGGACGTCGCGCAGCACACGGTTTTCTACCGTTTCGCCTCCATCGAAATATGACCGATGCGGCCGGGGTGCTACCCACAACCCTGGGGTCAGCAACCGAGCACCATAACCACTTTTCCACCACGGCGGACTAACAAATTTGTTCACAAATACAGAATACGACAGGAGTTTATTTTAAAATTTGATAACGCGTGACGAATTAGTTCCAGAAATTTAAAAGGAAATACCGACGTGTTCTGCGTTGAAAGAAAAACTAAATCTAATATCAAATGTCCACCTATCAATTCTTGATATCTGTCTATGCACCCTTCTTCGTGAACTCTGTGTCTGGTTATATGTATCGAAGCGTCTCGAAGGGCTTGATTTCCTCATTGAGGACCATCTAAATAATGAACATCTAAACCCATTCTTTCTGTTAGTGATTCTTTGAGCCCTAGTGATGTTCTTGTGAGAAACTGCTCGATGTTGTAACCTTGCCAAGTAATTGTTTATCGCAGCAGTCGTTGCTTGCCACTCGTTTTATTTGATTCCCTCCGCACTTAATTTATATAGTGTCCCGTTTCTTGCGCACAGCATATTTTTTTCATATATAGCCATTCTTCAGGTACGTACTGCCCCATAGGAGGTTTACCCTAGGGGGTGGCGTATAGGGGATGATTGAGCGGTTGAAGACGACGAGCCAGGTCAAAGTTCTGACGCGAGCATAGGTACTCTTCCATGTCGGATGGTCTTTGGCCATTTCGTTATATTTGCTAATGAGTGCTGCTGTCATTATATCTAAATTTTGTACAAGCAGGGTTAATTGTCAAAGTCACCCGGAGCATGCAGGGGGACGTGTGCTTAAACTTTAGAAAATCTAAATTTATTTTTGTTTTATTTCCCTCAGACGCAGGTGGTGTGGCCTGCAACGAAACCGTAGTGCAACAACTTAAAGAAATAGGCCAACGAATCGGATCGTTACTCCCGGACCCTTGGCTTCTACCCGCGCAGTCTAGTGGCGGACGCAAGGGCAAAGGTTCTCTGCTAGGCTGGGGCCTGGTGTCTGGACTATCTTGGTCAAGGGCGGAACTACCACTCGATAACTGCGGGTCACAGCTGCTCATCAAAGTGCCTCTGCAGGGACTCGCTCGGCTGGCACTACCCTTCGCTTCGACGCCATTGTACTTCCAGGTGCAGCTGCGGTCACGGCAAACGTGAGTCACTTTTATAAAGGGGCATTCACACTAGAAAGGGACCAATAACTTGCAAAGCGATCCTGTAGGGAAAAACATGCCACCGCAAACGGAAGCGGTTACTAGGATGCTATCAAGGGATAGTGCGTTGCGGGGCTAGTTCCTAAGATATCAATTTGAGAACTTAGACTGCACAGGGGATGAGTCAACACAGTAGAAGAGGACAGCACCTGCGTTCATCCTGTCTTCTAATCTGATGCCTCGTACAAAGCACAGTTTAAGGTTTGAAAATAAAACGCTAGCGTTAAACGTCCTCTAAAATAAATTGTGTTAGGTCAATTCGTCAATTGACACAAGGCACACTTATAAAGGCTTAATATCCCTATATTTGGGGCCTTTTTACGCCTTGAAAAAAAATCAGGCCTTTGAAGCACAGCCTACAAGCCACTTCGTACGCCGCAAGCTCTTCTACGTTCTTGGTGTGTAACACAGACGTGTCTTTCCTTCATAGAGCCAGGCAGATGACGTAGTGTTTACAACGCCACATAATCTAAAGGAAAGCCGAGCTCTTATTGCTTTAATCTCAACGAGAAAAGTATAGCAGGCCTCGTTTCTTTTTCGTCACCCTTATCATGACCCCTGGTGTCAGTCTAATTACACTGACTTTCATGATTCTTGCGCAACTGTCGGCCTTCTCTCACCCTTGTTTTTCGCCCAAAAGTTTCAGCCCCATATTTTAGGATGTTCACATCATGTCTTGTTGTTTCACGATATGTACTGTACCCTTTACGTCCACCTCTCAGCTTACGTTCCCTGGACCCCGTGTGACGGGGTTGGCCGTGGAGGAGGTGAGGCTGACAGACTTGGCCCTCAAGAAAGGAGTCAAGGAAGGAGACCGAGCGAGCGATTTTCTCCTACAGGTAATGTGCAGCATACCGTGTTCTGATATTTTGTCATTACCCTGGTAGCACGCAATGTTGCCACAACGTTGAAGCAACTTTCTCAATGTGGCGGCAACATTGTGTCAACATTTGGTGCTACTAGGGTATAATGATGGGAGAAAAAAAAATAACGTCGATTCCAGGAGCAAATCGTGCTGAGCTCACGACTCTCCCATGGGAGACTTTCGAAATTATCATTTGACTTTGCGCTCATTGCTTTATAGCGTACATAAGTGCTGTTTTATTTTGTGTGCTTATAGGCACAGACTGTGATATTGAGTGCAGGATTCTTTGGTCCCTTCATATTTGCGTTGAACACGAATTGAACATAGTTTCACTCCAATTTTCTGAAATCTACACGGAAGTTCAAGCACGGTAGTTCCGCCTTGCGTTTTTCCTTACTTTTTCTGGATGGTGCAAGTGTTACAAAGAAGAATAAGCAACCTCACATTGAAGATTCCGTTGTCTTCTCATGCAATATTCCTATAGTTTTTTTTTTTTTAGGAAATCACTCAATCAGCCGCTGTCAAATCCTCTACGGCCGTAAATTAGGAGCAATATTGTAGCACAACAAAAGTGTGACTGATAAGTAAGGCATTACTGCTTGTATGAATAATACAAGAAGCATGGTTCTTTTCTACTATTATACTAGGTGAACCCATTCGGTCCTGTAATCATACCAGGCAAACATTCACAATATCCTATTTCTTGAGAGAGTTCTCAAACTGATCTCATGAGTTTCTTTCCCTCGCTGTTCACTATCACCACTTCAATTTCAATACTATGTTACCAGGCAGCGTTCATCGACCAGGCCGGCTCATTGATTTGTTGTACAACTGCTATTTAAACTGAAGTTGTCATGAGATATTTAAGTGAACAAGATAATTCGTTACCCTTAGGACTTGTTTCCTACAGTCGATGCCCTTTAGTTGGATCACTGACGCTTTTCCATCGCGAGATCAAAACGGGCTCATTGGCATGCCCATTCGCAAATTTATGCATGACTAATATAACACGTTTCGCACATTGACAGGTATTTGTTTGCCAATGGGTACGTAAGTTTTGTATTTGTGAGACCACGCGATTAAGGCTCTTCCCGATAGCTAGATCGTGCATTACCATGTTTTTTTTTTAATTGACGTGTTTGGAGTTTGTCATAGACTCGACCCAAAAACGTCATATTAGTTGAGCTATTAACGCGATAGCGTTAAAGAGCTCGTTTCGCAGAAATTCCGGCGTCGGCGTCGGTGTCGGCGTCGGCGTCTTTGGTTGTCAGCGAAAAATCATCATCTTGTCCGTGACCGAAAAATCGAGAAAGATGCAAATAAAATAAATAATAAAAATTTTCGGGTCCGAGTGAGGATCGAACCCGGGTCGTCTGCGTGGCAAGCAGGTGTTCTACCACACAGCCATGCCTCTGCTTGGATATACTGTGAAAATAACTTCCTCTGCTTGGAAATGCAGTGAAAATAACTTCCATGCTTCGCAAACGCAAGCGTCCTTTATATAGGCGTCGCAATATAACATGTAATATCCCAGGAATATTGTGTGGTACAAGCGTACATTGCCATCGGGAGTCAGAATGTGTGACTATCATAACGATTTCATAGTTTAAAGCCAGCCACCCATTACAAACGGCACACACCTTTACTGCGCGTTTTCCCTTAACACCTCGTAGTGGGTGCATAGCAAGTTCGAAAACATTTCCCACATTTGCCGCGCATAATTGCTCCTGGTTTAAAGCATGCTACCCATTACATAGTATGCACTAAGTGATTTGAAGTACGCACTAGGGACAGGATATCGTTATCGCGTTCAACTCTTAAAGGCGAAGATTAAGGGTCCCCCAATTTTTTTTTGTAATTTATGTCCCGCTATCGTTAATTACACAGAGAATGTACAAGTTTAAATATGAGTACAAAAAGAATACCGCCGAAAGCATTTTTATAATAGTGTATAGACCCAGCCTGTCTGTTCTGTCAATGGGTAATATGTATCTGTCACGCTGCATCAGCATACTGGAAGTCGTTCAATAGGTGCTTTGCACTTTAGCTCTTAGTCGGTTCGCAGGGTGTCCGATCACCCAATATTCACTACATTTTTCAAAACAAATTTCTGTGCATATATTTGAACTTGTTTCCCGATAGTTTGGTCGTGTTGTACTCCATACCGGCACTTAATTGTTTTCACACAGTAGTGTTAATGGCTAGCACTGGTATTTCGGTTTTTCGGCAAGCCAGCTGTGCTGAACCCGGCAACCCTGCTTGTAGTCCCTCATTGTTATCGTGCTTAAGTGTTGACCCTTGTCACGACCAGCCAAGTTTTTATTTTATTTTATTTTTTGTCTACGAGAAACGAGATGCTCCACCACCTTCTCTGGGATACAGATAGCTCAAATGTCGAGTTTTCAACGCACGCAATACATATATCTATTTTCTTTTTCATTTAAATTCACGCGGAAATCAGTAGATAGCCCCACTGATTCTTCACGAATAGATAGTTTTTTTAGGCCCAACGTGTACACCAA